>RCUC01116762.1:0-12121 GCA_003697995.1 Taxidea taxus jeffersonii
GGAATGATTGCAGCAGAGGGTGCTTGAGGGAAGGTAACAACAGATTAGGCTGGAGAGGTGGGTCCCACAGCCACAGCCACTCCCTTTCTCTGCCTCCCAACCATATCAACTCCCACTGCCTTGTATATATATGCATGCATACATACACAGACCCCTCAGAATCTTCTGTGACTTGGGGATACATATGGGTTTGGGAATAGGGGAGAAGATGTGGCCCCACTTGAACCGAAGCTTGGCCCACATCTGGAGTGGGGCCCAAAGCTCCTGATGTGAGGCCAGAGGGCCACCCTTTCTCTATCCCTTCTTGCCTTGGCCTCCTTTTTGGTTGGAGCTTGGAGTGGCTGGACACTGGGGGTCAGGGGAATGTTCTGAGCATGCTTCCCTACTCGTTCTCATAGGAGGAGAAGTCTTTGGTGAGCGGCTGTGATGGGGTCTCCTCTTGCTCATTCCTCTCGGACAGTGCCCTTTTTCTTACTGCCTTTGACGGGCTTCTGGAGCTCTGGGACCTGCAACAAGGTTGTCGGTAAGGGACCCCTCCCCCATGTCTTGGAGTGAGAGTCTTCCCTGCTTGTCAGAAGCCCCCAGGGCAGGGGAAAGAGGAGGGAGGCCAGGGGCTCCCAGGAGCCTAACTTTGTCTCCCTGGGCTAGGGTGCTCCAGACCAGTGCTCACCAGTACCAAATCACTGGTTGCTGCCTAAGCCCAGACCGCCGGCTGCTGGCCACCGTGTGCCTAGGGGGATGCCTAAAGGTAATGACCAAGGGGCAGTGGTAGTCAAAGTGGCCCTGAATGCAAGCCAGCCCCGAAAATTTGTTCTCTTAATGTGGCGGAGCTGCTGACTGCTTGGCCTGGGGGAGGCTTTTCCTGGTGCCTAGGGGAGACTGAGGGCAGGGGGCTGGACAAGATGGCCTCCGGGCTTGAGAGGCTTAGGCATCTGTACTTGGTACCTAGTTTTCTCCCCTTCTCTCTCCTTCAGCTGTGGGACACAGTCCGTGGGCAGCTGGCCTTCCAGCACACATGTCCCCGGCCCCTGAACTGCGTTGCTTTCCACCCAGAGGGGCAGGTGATGGCTGTGGGCAGCTGGGCTGGCAGCTTCAGCTTCTTCCATGTAGGCGGGCTCAAAGCTGCCAAGGTGAGAAGTCCTGTGTCACCCTGGGGCAGAAAGGCCAAGAGGGCAGGAGTGGAAGATAAGGGATTATGGACGTCCACATTCTTTTTCACTTTGGGCTTGTTTTGAGAGCAGGTCCTCACATTTCTGTTTCTACTTCCTTGGGTAGGAGCTGGGAGCCCCAGGAGCCTCTGTCCGTACCTTGGTGTTCAATGTGCCTGGGCAGGTTGTGGCTGTGGGTCGGCTGGACAGCATGGTAGAACTGTGGTCCTGGCGTGAGGGGGCACGGCTAGCTGCCTTCCTGGCCCACCACGGCATTGTGGCTGCCGCCCTCTTCCTGCGTGCTGGGCGCCAGTTACTGACGGCCGGAGAGGATGGCAAGGTCAAGTGGCAGAGGCGGGTGGTGGGTTAGGAGGAGTGGGGAGGGCAGGAGTATTTGGGTGAGGGTGGAGCCTTTGTTGGGGACACTGTGGAGGGGCTTCTCTGGTGCAAGCTATAGGGAGAGGGGTGCAGTGTATGCATGGGCCGCTCTAAGAGAAGAGGGGAGAGCCCTTTAGGGAGGGGAAGGACTTTAATGGGGGGTGGCTCTTGCTCTGGGGGTAGAAATGGTGTATCTTTAAGTCCTGTTTTTGGCCCTCAGGTTCAGGTGTGGTCTGGATCTCTGGGTCAGCCCCGGGGGTGCCTGGGCTCCCTTTCTCTCTCTCCTGCCCTCTCTGTGGCTCTCAGCCCAGCTGGTGATCGGGTGGCTGTTGGGTACCGAGCAGATGGCATCAGGATCTACAAAATGACTTCAGGTGCTGAAGAGAGGGAGTGGGGTGTTTGAGCCTTTGGAAAGAGCCTCCCCACCCTGAACTCCCTTTCTGAGTGTCTCATGCTGCTTTTTCCTCATGCTCTAGGTTCCCAGGGGGCTCAGTGTCAGGCACTAGATGTGGCAGTGTCTGCATTGGTCTGGCTAAGCCCCGAGGTGTTGGTGAGCGGTGCAGAAGATGGGTCCCTGCAAGGCTGGACTCTGAAAGGAGGTTCCCTTCAGTCCCTCTGGCTCTTGTCCAGATACCAGAAGCCTGTGTTGGGACTGGCCACCTCCAAAGAACTCTTGGCTTCTGCCTCAGGTACTGCTGGGCATTGGGCAGCTTCCTTTCAAATATGCTTGTGCCTTCCCTCAACTTATATGTGTACATGTGTAGGAAACACACACATACACATAATTATTTTTAAAACTTGTAAATGCACTTCTCTCGCATCATCAATCTATACTGTTTCTTCTTGTTTCCTAACCCTGATTCTGGGACCTCTGTTAATTGCTGGAATCCTCTGAGTTTCTGCCCAGAGAGAGACTTCGCTGTGTATGGGGATGGGTTTCCCTTAGGAGGAGGAGAGAGATGTTGAGGTGAAAATGCAGAATGGTCTTAGTCCTCTCCAGGTAGGAGACTTAGTCCAAGTGATAGTGGTCGCTTGGGAAGAGGAGGGTCCGGATGTATAGCAGGGAGTTGGGCAGCTGAAGAGCCAGAGCTGGGAGTGCCTGGTATTCCTGTCCTGTGACCTCATACGATGACTGACCCTTGTCACTCGGGTGCTCCACAACCTGTGACTCACTGCCATTGGACATCACCCTCACTCGGCATGCTTGCCTTTGTCTTTGGGGTCCTGTCTCACTTCCTCTTTCAGGGAATCTTTCTTTCTCCCTCTTTCCAATGCAGAAGACTTCACAGTGCGGCTCTGGCCAAGGCAATTGCTGACACTGGCACAGACGGTAGAAGACTTTCCCTGTGACACTGAGCTCCGGGAACACGAGGGTCCTGTGAGCTGTTGTAGCTTTAGCACTGATGGAGGCAGGCTGGCTACCGGGGGCAGGGACCGGGTGAGCCGCGGGGGTGCTCCCTCCTTGAGCCCACAGCCCCTCTGGGTCTTGGATTCCTCAACAGTCCGTTTCCCATGGCTCCCGAGGCATTTTGCTTTACCACACCCCTTAGGCCACCTCCTTCCACCATCCCTCCCCTAATATTCCCTATTCCTTTAAACTTTCTTGCTGGAAATGGCCCTGATGTTCCTGCCTCCCTCCTCTGGTCCTGACTGCTCCCTCTCTTGGGACCTATCCAGAATCTCTTCTGCTGGGATGTGCGGATGTCCAGAGCCCCTGTTCTGATTTGCTCCTTCTCTGCCTGTCACCGTGACTGGGTCACTGGCTGTGCCTGGACCAGAGACAACCTACTGGTAAGGGAAGGGGTGGGGGTAGGGCAGAGCCCAGCAGGGTTCCTGGGGGAGGACCACACAACCCAAGTCATCCTGTTTCCAACACCTGTTTATAATAATAGCAATAGCTGACATTTACTGAGCACTTAGTATGTGCCAGGCATTGAACTAAGCTCTTCATACCAACTCCCTATGAGGTAGACAGTACTACTATCTCTATTTCACAGATGAGGATCTTGAGCTCAGATAGATTAAAGAACATTTCCAAGGTTGTGTAAGTGATGAGGCTGAAGCACTAACATAAGAGAGCCTGCATTCTTTTTTTTTTTTTAAGATTTTATTTATTTATTAGTTAGAGAGAGAGAGCACAGGCAGACAGAGAGGCAGGCAGAGGCAGAGGGAGGAGCAGGCTCCCTGCTGAGCAAGGAGCCGGATGTGGGACTCGGTCCCAGGATGCTGGGATCATGACCTGAGCCGAAGGCAGCTGCTTAACCAACTGAGCCACCCAGGTGTCCCGGGAGCCTGCATTCTTAACAAGAACACAGAACTGTCTCCCCAAAGGCTTAAGGTGCCTATCCCTGCAGTGAGAGGATACTGCTGTATTTTCTTTGGTCTTAAGGCAACCCCCCCCCCCCACAAAACCAAAACCAAAACCAAAAAACCCCTCAGATTATGCACTCAGGGTTGGTGAAGTCTAGTTCTGTGCACAGTCCCCACACTTGTTCTCAGGAAGAGATGAGAAAGGAGTGAGAATCAATTGACTAGAATTGTCACAGACTGCTCTCTGCCCCTGCCTGCTGGGCAGCTGCATCTTTCCTTGGTATTGCAGGCTGTTCACCTTTGTCTGGTTTGTTGACTGACAGTTTCTGAATAACAGGGACAGCAGCCACTGTGTATTCAGTACTCAGTACGTACCAGGCAGCCCTTCATTGTAGGTGCAGGTGCATCAGCCCCGCAGCAGCCACAGCAAATAGTGACACTGTTACTATACTCATTGACTAGATGACAGTCCCAAGGCGCGGAGAGATGAACTTGCCGCAGGTCACAAAGTAAAGGATAGTGGAGCTTGGGATTGAACCCAGCACAGCCAATGTTCTTAATCATCAACCTTAATGCCCACCCCACCCCTGTGCCCGCGTTGTCAATATACAGAAATGCTGGAGGCATGCTGCTAATCTCACTCCTCTGACCTCCGACTGTGCAGGTCTCCTGCTCCAGTGATGGCTCCGTGGGGCTGTGGGACCCAGGACGGCAACAACAGCTTGGCCACTTCCTAGGTCATCAGAGTGCCGTGAGCGCCGTGGTGGCCGTGGTGAGGAGGTGGCAGAGAACCCACTAGGGGCCCTGGGAAGGCTAAGGAGGCTTTGGGAGATGGGTATCTAATCTCAAAGGCAAAAGAAGTATAAAGAATGAGAAGCTCGGGCCTGAATTAGAGCAGGATAAGGGTATTGAGATGGAGGGTTGGTGTGAGGGCAGGGAGAGGGCAGTTCAGTGTCCGGACCATGTGCAGGATTGCAGTCCTGAGCCACCCAGCTTGTGTCCCCAAGTTCTCCACTCTCTTGGACATCTCCCAGGCCTTTAGTGCTCAGCCCTCACCTCCGTGGTAGGAGGCATACTCCCCTTGTCCTGCTCCATGGTCTGATCCTGTGCTCTGAGATAGGAAGAACATGTGGTGTCTGTGGGCCGAGATGGGACCTTGAAAGTGTGGGACCATCAGGGTGTGGAGCTGACGAGCATCCCTGCTCACTCAGGACCTATCAGCCACTGTGCCGCTGCCCTGGAGCTCCGGGCAGGTAAGGAAACGCCAGTTCCCTTTTCCTCCCTTCCCCCCTGCTTCTCCCCTTCTTCTGACTTCATCGCTATGCCTTCTCAGCTGGGCAGCCTGGATCAGAGCTTCTAGTGGTGACCGTTGGACTGGATGGGGCCACACGGTTGTGGCATCCGCTCTTGGTGAGTTCCCTGAAAGGACTGGGATGGATGGAGAGGAGAGGGCAGAGCAGGACAACCTCCTATGACGCTGAGCCCTCGCTCTCCCACCTCTGTCCTTTCCTCCTAGGTGTTTCAAACACACACCTTCCTGGGACACAGTGGCCCAATCAGTGCAGCTGCAGTTTCAGACACCTCAGGCCTCCTGTTGACCACCTCAGAGGATGGTTCCGTACGGCTCTGGCAGGTACCCGAGGAAGCAGGTGAGAAGGCATGAAGAGAGGCAGTGTATAGAGGGGTGTGTTGGTGGGACCATGAAGGTCAAGGGTGGCCTGCCTCTTCGTGTCCCAGGAGTGGTCCAGCTTCTGATGCATCACCTGCTTCCTTCTCCAGATGACACATACACACCCAGGAGTCCTGTAGCCATCACTGCTGTGGCCTGGGCCCCAGATGGTTCTGTGGTAGCATCTGGGAATCGAACTGGGGAACTAACTTTGTGGCACAAAGCTAAGGCTGTGGCCACAGCACAGGTGAATTGGGTCAACCTCGGTGCTTGTCTGTGTGACCTCTGCCCCAGCTGTGCATGTACTGGTGTATGCATAAGTGGCTGGGGGAGCGGGGAAAGAGGGTTAACCCTGGCTCCTCAGGAGTACTGAGATGGATGTGTCATGCTCCCCAGGCTCCAGGCCACATCAGTGCTCTGGTGTGGCACTCGGCACACACCTTGATTGTTCTCAGTGCTAATGAAAAGGTCAGTGAGTGGCACGTGGACCTGCAGGAGGGTTTGACACCCAGAAATTTCAGGTGAGATGGGGCAGCTGGGTCAATGAGATATGTCGATGGTCTCCTTATAGATTTGTGCAAATCACTCCCCCCCTACTTCTGAACTAGGTCAATAGGATGTTAGTAAGTGGGAAAAAGTCCTTGGGAAATTGTTTTGGCTCCCCTTCATGTCAATTTAAATAATTATCAAGTGTCTACTTTAGGCTAAGCTCTGATCCAGGCTGTGTGAAGCAGATTGAAATTACCTCTTAATTTAGGAAGCACAGTAGAGGAATATCACTGAAGTCAACCACCAGCAACAGGCAGAGTGATTAGTGCTATAAGGAAGAGAGAGATCTATAGATTCTCAGAGTTTGAGAAATTTATAGTTTACAAAAGAGTTGCTATTTGAGGTTGGGCTTTAAGGATGAGTAGGAGTTCTCTGGACCCTTAAGGGAAGAGAATGGTGTTTTAGTAGTATTAACAAAAGGCAAGGAGGCATGAGAGTGCATGGTATATTCTGGGCACAGCCGAGACATTGGGTTCTTGGTGAGAGTGGCAGTGGGGGGTTTGGGGAATTGGATTGAAAAGATAAACTGGGGGATGCCTGGGTGGCTCAGTGGGTTAAGCCGCTGCCTTAGGCTTGGGTCATGATCCCAGGGTCCTGGGATCGAGTCCCACATCGGGCTCTCTGCTTGGCAGGGAGCCAGCTTCTCCCCTCCCCTCTCTGCCTGCCTCTCTGCCTACCTGTGTGATCTCTGTCTGTCAAATAAATAAATAAAAATCTTTTAAAAAATAATTAAAAAAAAGAAAAGATAAACTGAGGGAAGGCTGTAGAGGGCACAGTGTTAAGGACTTTGAGGATAATTAGCTGCAGTTTAGGAAGAGGACTCCAGTGGCAGTATGGAAGATGGATAGTAGTAGAGAGATACTATAGGCAGGGAGGCCACCTTCACAGCGGTTGCTCTAGTCCAGGGAAGACATAGTGTGGGCCTCAAGCCAGGCAGTGGGATGAGAAGGAGGGATAGAGATTTAGGCAGGTGTTGGCAAGTAGAATCCACAGTGCTTATTAATCAGTTAGAGGTCAGGAGGAAAGGAAGAGACAAGAAGCCAAGAGAGGCCTCATTTGAGCAGGTAAGGGGATGGTGATGATGAATACTGATATAAGAAAAACAGAAAGAGGAAGAGAATTTGTAGGGAACGTAATTGATTGCGTTCTGTATTTCTATCCTGAGGAATTCATGGGGAGCCAAGGAGCCTGAGAGAGGTGGACTAAAATTGGGTCTTTCTTTGTCATTGTGCCTTTTTTGAGTTGCAGTCTTCACCTGAACCGAGTTCTGCAAGAGGACTTAGGGTTCCTGACAGGTGTGGCCCTGGCTCCAGACGGTCACTCCCTCATCTTGGCCGATGCGGGTTTGCGGTTACAGTGCATGAAACCAGGGCAGGCTCCTTCTGAAATCTGGTAGGGTCCAAAAAACTGTTTCCTCTCAGGCTATAGGAAAGGGAAAAGTGGGTTATTGGTTACCCTGAACTTGGGTCTAACTTAGAACAAAACCCTGGGGTCTTACAGAGAGATGTTCATGGGTTCAGCCTCTTTCTTTGTTATAAACCAGGAGCTGCCACTATTCGGAAGGTGCTATGTTGTTGTCCACCCATCAGGACTATGGTGTGTTTGTCCTGCAGTCAGTGGAACCTAGAGGCCTTTTTCTCTTAGTAAGTCCGATTTGAGTGTGTGTTAAAACATTTGTCCAAGACCAGCTTTTAAAACCTTGGGGCCATGGTTGGGGATAAGAGGAAGGGAAAGGCACTGGTTCTGAATTCCCTTCTCTTCCTTCAACTGGAGCAGCTCTACTTCAGAGCATTCTAGAGTGGGTTTCAGCTTCCCTGTAATATTTTACCAATACAAAAAAGGATTCCTGTGTTTAAAAAAAAATCACAGGAAACCATCGTTGTAGGAGTTTTCTTAATTGCTTTTTTTCTCATGTCTCTCTTGTCTTGCCACTGTGAGTACTAGTGTCTGGAACAATACAGACATCTTTCATAGACATTACACTGGGTGAAAGAAGTCAGACACGAAGGAGTGCATACTACATGATTTCCTTCACATAAAGTTAAAGGACAAATGGAACTAATTTATGGTGACAAAACTCAGAATATTGTTAGCTCTGAGGGTGGGGGTGCTCTGGTATTGACTGGGAAGGGTCACAAAGGCAAGTTTCTAGGGGGACGGAAATGTTCTACGTGTTGATCTGGGCAGTGACTGCATGGATGTACACATATGCAGAAGTTCCTTGAGATGTACATTTAAGGTTCGTGCACTTAGGGATGCCTGGCTGGCCCAGTTGGTTAAGCCTCTGCCTTTGGCTGTGGTCATGATCCTGGGATCCTGGGATCCTGGGATGGAGTCCTGGGCTCCTTGCTCAGTGGGGAGCCTGCTTCTCCCTCTGCCTGCCGCTCCCCCTGCTTGTGCACTTTCTCTCTCTCTCTCTCACACACAATAAATAAATAAAATCTTAAAAAAAAAAAGGGTTCACACTCTTTACTTCTAAATCACAGTTAAGAAAATCCTGACCAGGGTGCCTGGATGGCTCAGTCTGTTAAGCCGCTGCCTTCCGCTCAGGTCATGACCCCAGGGTCCTCGGATCAAGTCCCACATCGGGCTCCTTGTCCAGCGGGGAGCCTGCTTCTCTCTCTGCCTCTGTCTGCCACTCTGCCTGCTTGTGTGCTCTCTCGGACAAATAAATAAATAAAATCTTAAAAAATAGTGCTGACCAGCCCAGAGCCTAAAACAATTGCTTTGGCTGCATAGTGTCAAGTGCTATGAGTAGGCTGAACAAAATGAGCCATCCTTTCACAGAGGCAAAAGGAGTCAGGAGAGTTTCAAGAGAGCCTCGAGTTTGAGCCAAACTTGGAAAATCCTACTGGGACCTACGTGTTGGTAACCCAAGCCAAACCGGAATCTGGTAAGTGGGATGGGAGGACCCACAGGGTGTGGAGATGCCTTGTAGGCGACAGTGGGTCCTATGAAGCCAGAAACCTAGCTCTAACCTCTTCCTTGAAATGGCAGAGTCCTCATTTTTGTGTGCCAGCTCTGATGGGATGCTGTGGAAACTCGCCAAATGTACCCCTGAAGGAGAATGGGAGACAAGCAACCTCTGGCAGAAAACAGAAATGCCTGAAACCCCAACTCCAGAGACAGCCCCATCTGTGCAAGACAGCAGCACAGATGGCTGGTCCCCACCCCCACAGCTGAGGACTCAGCAGTGTAGAAAGGTGAGTTAGAGGCATGGGTCACAAATAGAGGGGAGGAGGCTCTCCGTCTGACAGGTGGATGCTTCCTCGACAAAGGAAGGCCCACTGAAAGCTCACCACATCGCTTCTCCTTCCCCTCCAAGATTCACTCAGGCTCTGTCACAGCCCTCCATGTGCTGCCTGGGTTGCTGGTGACAGCTTCAAAGGATAGAGATGTTAAGCTGTGGGAGAGACCCAGTATGCAGCTGGTAAGTGTGTACTTGTGCAAGGAGGGCTTAAAGGACATCACAGAGGGCAAACTTGGGCAAAGAATGTGCAAAATATCAAAATTGTGTTTTCTTATATCCTTACTATCATGTGCAACTAACCTATTTCTAAATAAAAGGCATTAATGTGAGAGAATAACGAGTTAGTAAGGAGGCCCTAGGCTTGTAGCCTTCACCTCCCCATCTTTTGTTCCCATTGTAGCTGGGTCTGTTCCAGTGCGAAGCGGCTGTCAGCTGCCTGGAACCTTGGCTGGGCCCTGACTCTACCCTGCAGCTTGCAGTGGGAGACACGCTGGGCAATGTGTACTTTCTGTCCTGGGAGTGAAGGTGCCCCACCCATTTGTGCTCAAGATGCAAAGCCGGAAGACACCAGTGGCTCCTTTCTTGATTAAATTTTTAAAATAAAGTGTCAGAAAATCTCCAGTGCAGTCTACCTGTGTTCTGATGTGGATATGGATCAGAAGAATATGGACGTCCTCATGTTTCTTTTCTGTTTTAACATCAGTCCTTACTAGAACTGCAAGAAAGGGAACCAGCTCTTTCATAGATATTCTTTGAAACCAGGCTTTAGAAGTCTTGTGAATTTGCTGGTCCAAGGGTCCTGAGATGCCATTCCTGGCAGGGGGAGGAATGAGTGATGTTGGCCGGCACTTAGTTTGAACAGAGTCCTGAAGACGTCTCACTTAGTCAAGAAGGAATAAGAAAAGGAGGAGTGAGTTGAAAGTGCCCCCCAGTCTGGACATTTAGAGAGAACATTAGATTCTCAATTGCGGGGGAGTGGGGGGATGCCAGAGGGAGAGGGAGAAGAAAGCTCTTTGCTGAGCAGGGAGCCCCACATGGGGCTTAATCCCAGGACCCTGGGATCATGACCTGAGCCAAAGGCAGATGCTCAACTGACTGAACCACCCAGGTGTCCCAATTTTGATCACTTTATTTTTCTTTTACTGTTATTTTTCCATTCTCTGTTAGAAGCAAGTCACTAAACCCAGCCTCCACTTAAGAGGAGAGAGACTAAACCTCCTGGAGGGAGAGTTACCAAAGAATTTATGCTCCTATGTTAAAATCACCATAGTAATCAGTAAATCTTGAGGTAGGTTTTTTGAGACTATGAAAGTTATCCTGTTCCACTAATTTTAGCCTCCATCCATTGATCCTGACTATAGCAATTACTACTGTGATTTTCTTTTTTTTTTTTAGAGAGAGAGAGAGAGAATGGGTGGGGGGATTGCGGGAGGATGCAAGGGGTGGGGGGATTGGCAGAGGGAGAAGGAGAGAAAATTCCAAGTAGGCTTCCGAGCTGAAATCAAGAGTCAGATGCTCAACTGACTGAGCCACTCAGCACCCCATTACTGTGGTTTTCTAACGATTTTCTATTTCCTCTGAGCCTTCTACATTAATTGAAATCCTTCTGAAAGGATTACTTATCCTTTCTTCCCCATTTTCATGATGTATGGAGTCATTCATCTATTTCAATCTTTCTGTGGGTTTTTCATAGATGTCCTTTATCAGGCTGAAGACGTTGCCTTCCATTCTTTACTGAATGTTTATCATGAAAGGGTGCTAGATTTTGCCAAATGCCTTTTCTGCATCTAATAAGATAGTCGTGTGACTTTTGTCCTACACTGATTTTCATATATTGAACCAACCTCACATTCCTTTAATAAATCTCACTTTGTCATGGCATAGAATTCTTTTTACTTTACTGGTTTAGGCTTGGTAGCATTTTATTGCACATCTGTATTCTTTTTTTTTTTTTTAATTTATTTATTTGACAGAGATCCAAGTAGGCAGAGAGGCAGGCAGAGAAGAGGAAGCAGGCTCCCCCCTGAGCAGAGAGCCAGATTCGGGGCTCCATCCCAGAACCTTCCAGAACCCCCAGGATCATGACCCAAGCCGAAGGCAGAGGCTTTAACCCACTGAGCCACCCAGGCACCCCACACATCTGTATTCTTAAAGGACATTGGTCTATAGTTTTCTTTCCTGGTGGTATCTTTACCTGATTTTGTTTTCATATTGCCTCATGGAATGAGGTGGGAAGTATTCTCTTCTACTTTTTGGAGAAGTGTGTAGTCTAGTTTTAACAGCAGCACAGTATTTCAGTGAGTGAATATGTTTAACTAGTTCCTTATCTAGGGATCTTTTGCATATGACAATGCTGCACTGACTTCATCTATACAAACAAGTACGTCTGTAGATTTTAGGTCAAAGGGTATGTATATTTTAAATTTAGATAGATATTGGTAATCTGGTCTCTAAAAAGTTACAGGCTACTGTTTTCATTTAAATAACCTTTACTGTTATCTCAGGAAGTATGTGTTATGTGTGTATAAGTGCATGTATCTATGTACGTATGTTTGTACTGCATGTTTATGAATAATCAGGAAGTCTCTGGATCTGACATGGACTTTGGTACTTCTTAGGTGGAGCAGGCAGCTCAAAACTCATTCTAATTCCTCTCCTTTCCTCCCTGAGACTTATTTATTTATTTATTTATTTAATTTTTAAAAGATTATTTATTTATTTATTTGACAGGCAGAGATCACAAGTAGGCAGAGAGGCAGGCAGAGAGAGAGGAAGGGAAGCAGGCTCCCTGCTAAGCAGAGAGCCCGATGCGGGGCT
>RCUC01116763.1:0-11513 GCA_003697995.1 Taxidea taxus jeffersonii
TTTTTTTTTTTTTTTTTTTTGAGAACAGTCTTTAATCTATGAGTTCTTACCAAATTCGGCCTTCATCATTATGCAACCAAGTATTCCATACCATTTTTTGGTGTTGTTTACAAGCGAAAGGAAGTAAGCACATAAAAATTTGGAACAACAACATGAAAATTCACCTTGAAAAAACTTATTAGAAGTTATGTAGGGAATCCTTGATGCTCCAGGTCAGACAAAAAACAGATTTCATATAGGGGCTGATCTGTAATTTTTACTGCATTAAAACGAAACCTCACATATTATCAACTTCTCAGCTAAAGAATAAAATTTTCCTGATGATAAAACCTTTTTTACTTTTCCCTAAGTCTTCTTGCAGAATTGGAGGAATAGTGATGTAAATGGGGACATGTGTTGTAAGTTTCTGAGAAGTTTGCTAGAGAATAACTAAAAAATTATAAAGAACATATCTAATGATAATATTCAAAATTATTATTCTGCCACATCCTCTTTTGGGGAGTCTACAGGCCAATTGGTGATCCTTACAGGTATGAATAGCAACAGGAAGAAATTCATGTCAACTGCAATCTCTCCCTCCCCCAGTCAATACCATGGTGACAGCTGATTTTACTAGTATTATAATATATTTCAAATTCTTCTTTCTCTCTTGCACACTTGCCACCACGTCCAAGGCACCATCACCTTCTTCCTGGTTTATTACAATAGCATCTGAACTTCTCTATCCACTTCTTTTGCATTTTTCCAAATTATCACATGATAGTCCAAGTAATTTTCTAAAAATAGAAATTATATCATGCCACTCTCCTTCTTAAAACTCCTCTATAGTTTCCCATTGCACTTAGAATAAAATCCCAAACTTCTTCCCATGCCCTACAAAATTCTACGTGTTCTGGCTCGGAAGATCTTCCTGCCTTATCACTGCTTCTTCCTGAGCACCCTCCAGAGATTCACGGTCTTCTTCATTGCTGTGAATCTGCTACGAGGCTTTCTGTTCAGCCTCTGTTCCCTGTCTTCCACTTATCACCAGGCATTTGCCTCATCTTTTAGGTCGCAGTTTAAACACGACCTCCTCCAGGAAGTCTTCCCTCCTTACCCCATCTAAAGTAGGTCCCTCTTTCTCTGGTGTTCTCTATCACAGCACCTTGTCTTCTTTTTAGCCTTTGTCACTATTTGTAGTTACATATTGATTTGTGTATATTTATTTATTTTAAATATTTTATTTTTAAGTAATCTCTATGCTGAATGTGAGCTTGGACTCAACAACCCTGAGATCAAGAGTCAGGTGCTCTACTGACCCAGCCAGCCAGGCACCCCATACTGATTTGTTTACTGTATATCCTCCCACCTGAGTGTGAGCTCTGTAAGTACAAAGTCCACATCTGTCTTATTTGCCACTCATTGCTCAACTTTTCCAGCATGCCAGGAATACAGCAAGTGCTCAGAGAATAGTTGTTGGATGAATGGAGTGAACAGTGATTACAGTAATAGACCTCTCTTAGGCCCTTATGATGTGTTAGGCACTCGGCCTACCACAATCCTAACATTTCATTCTTGTAAGAAACACACAAGATGGGTATTCAAAATCCTGGTTTATAGTTGAAGAACCTAAGGTTTGGAGAGTTTAAGTAACTCGCCCAAAGTTTCACAGTGAATAGGTGGCAAGGCTAAGACTCAAACTTAATTCAAACTTAAAGTCTGTGCTGTTAACCACTATGCTGTACTGAGGTCTACCCATTTACCCTGAAAATGTTTACTAAGAATATAAAGTGAACAAAACTACTGGGAAGTAAGGAACAATAGTAGTAATTGTACTTCGTTTCAAATTTATAAACTGTTTGGCATTGAACACATTTGTGGATGAACTGACCAGGGGCTATTTGTAAAGCTGATTAGAATCCAGCCGGCAGGGCACTGTACTGTCCAGAGGGCCCATGGGCTAAGGAGGCCACTGAGCATGTGCGCAGCGGTTGATGGGAGCAGAGCGGGCTGAGCCCCGAGCCGGGGATGGACGTGACCCCGAGAAGCCCCCGGGGGGCGGAGCTGGCTCTGCTCTCCGACAGGAGACCACTGGCTACCCTCACAAACGCCAAGGCTGCTTTTAGTGTGACAGGAGCTGAGCTAAAATCAGGTTTTCAATCTACTTTTGAGGAAAGTCATGGTAATGTTTACTTTACAAATGTCTGTAGCCTCGGTGGGGAAAATGTCCTTTCAAGCCATTTGAAACTGTTCCATAGGTCCAGGTTGTTATGGTGATGCGATGGAGCAGCTGTGGGGTAGATTTGTGAAGGGAAAACAAAATCCAGGTCCTAATGCTTACAGCCTGTCTTATCAGTCTCATTTACTGCTTTTTGAAAACATGGAGGGGATCCTAGGGAGTAAGAAAATGTGAAACCATTGAGAGAATAGCCTTCCGGTCGGATATTCTAATGCACAATCCAATGAAAGCATGAACATCCCTTCTATGTTTATCTGCATGAAAGCAGCAACTTTAGAGATTTTCTTTAAAAAGAATCACAGACTACGGGCGCCTGGGTGGCTCAGTGGGCTAGAGCTTCTGCCTTCAGCTCCAGTCGTGATTTCAGGGTCCTGGGATCGAGTCCCGCATCGGGCTCTCTGCTCGGCGGGGAGCCTGCTTCCTCCTCTCTCTGCCTGCCTGCTTGTGATCTGTCAAATAAATAAATAAAAATCTTAAAAAAAAAAAAGAATCACAAACTAAACGGCAGAAAGTGTGAGCAAAATGTCAAGACGCTTAAAATTCTAGTTTTCCATGTATCTCTAAAAATCTCAGAAAAAATATTATTGTTTTGGTCAATCATTAGATTATTTGCTTTTAAACTCCATTTATTACATTAGGGCCGGGAATGCTTTGCACAAAAACACATTTCAATTAAATTTATTTTAACACCTCCAGTTAGGTGTTTATTTACAGATAGAAATAGGATATTTCAGACACTGATTGGTCTGATTAATGGCACTCATCAGGAAGAACCAAGGGATCATAATTAAACACCAAAACTACATGGTCTGTTGGTTTTATGTTGTATAAATTATGCATGAGTTTGGCATTTATATTTCATGGAAAAATTACAGTAATGTTTCCTCAATGCATTTTCTACATAAAGAATACAATACATGTGTGAATGTGAGTATGAATTTACAGCTTCTGATGTACTACTTTTTTTTTTAATAAGCAAACTTTCAAACAAAGATTCAATAGTCTCAGTTTAAAAAACACACAGAGCTCCACTAGCTCTCTCTATACGGAGCTCCACTAGCTCTCTGTATACTATCCGCCCTTACAAAACAGCCAACTATTTAACAGAAGAATCAATCTAGACATTGTTACTTTTTGAGTCAATTATGGATTTCACAGACCACAAAGAGACATCCCCAAATCAAGTGAAAAATAGCTTTGAGGGCACAATAGAGTTGATAGCTTTTGATTTTTCTAGGTAAAGGCATTCAACATAAAACTGTCATCCCTATTATTTTGTGAAAAGTAAGGACATAATTATAGAATTCAAAAATCAAATGAATCTGTCTTTATTAAGAACTCTCAACATTGTCCTTGTTTTTCTTACCTCACTTCCAAGCACTAACATTTATTATTCACAGCATGGCACCAACCTGTGGGGCATCTTTTGGAAATGATGGCTTCCTGTGTAGGAACATTTACTTCCTGGGTAGTATTTGTACATTGCTGGCAATCGGTATCACAGGGCCATAGCACTAGCCTCTCGGATACCTGTTCTAGACCAGCTATTAAGAAAAACATGAGGTTCATCTCTTAGTCTCTATTATATAACTCTCCTTGCTGACCACACCCGAGCCATGGCAACTTTCTACCAGCTTGTGGAACGTTCAAGACCTCTCCTGCATTAGAGTCTCGAACCGCTTGTTCCTCCTGTCCATACTGATCTCTCCAGCACTCTTCACCTGCTTAATACCACTTTACCCCTTAGGACTCAGTTTAAATATTTATCAGAGAAACCATCCCAGACCACACATCTCAATTAGGTTTCCTTGCTAGACATTCTCACAAAACCTGTAGCTTTCCTCTGATGCACTTAATACAATTAACAGACTAGAAGACCTCTGAGAAAAGAGTGTAGCCACAAGTCCATCTTTGTTTTCTCAGCACTCAGCATAGGTTTGTCGTATAGCTGTTGGTCCAGAAATATTTGCTGAATGATGAATAATGGTAACAAAATGATAATAACAGTTCCTTTTACTATTCACTCAGTGTAGACTTTGTTTCTGGTACTTTACAGGTAATCATTGTCTCTCAATTTTACCATAAGCCTGGGAGGTGGTTCTTTCTGTGCTTAGTATGTGAATGAAGAAACTGAGGCTCACAGGCATGATCTTTTGTCCATCGTTGCCCAGCTTATAAATGACAGAGCCAGAGGTTTTTTTTTTTTTTAAAGATTTTATTTATTTATTTGAGAGACAGATCACAACTAGGCAGAGAAGCAGGCAGAGAGAGAGGAGGAAGCAGGCTCCCTGCTGAGCAGAGAGCCCGATGTGGGGCTCAATCCCAGGATCCTGAGATCATGACCTGAGCCGAAGGCAGAGGCTTTAACCCACTGAGCCACCCAGGCGCCCCCAGAGCCAGTTTTAACGCAAATATGTCCTGTTTTAGAGCTTATGATCTTGGGTCTCTAATGCAAGGTATCCTTTTATTGAAGAATGAGGAATTATTATTTTTGAAAGATTTATTTATTTGAGAGAAAGAGGGAGAGAGAAAGAGAGGGAGAGAGCCAGGGGAGGGGCATAGGGAAGGGGAGAGAGAGAGAGAGAGAGAGAGAGAGAGAGAGGATCCTGAAGCAGATTCACTGATGAGCTCAGAGTCTGACGCAGGGCTCAATCTCATCACCCTGAGATCAGGACCTGAGCCGAAACCAAGAGTGGGCCACTTAACTGACTGAGCCACCCAGGTGGTCCAAAGAACAAGGAATTATTAATACACAAAATAAGTTAATTTAAAATTTTCAACTAATTATACGAAAACATTTATTGGTTGGTTTGGTTATCTGTTGCTGCATTAAAAAAAAAAAAACAAACCCAAACCCTGATGTCTTAAAACAACAACAGTCATTTATTGGCTTATAATCCTGCAGTTTGAATAGGATTGGATGGGATAGTTTTTTTCTACTCCACATGGCATCAGTACTGGTGGCTTAACTGTGGCTAAAGGATCCAATTCCAAGAAAGCTTACTCATTTTATGGCAAGTTGATACTTGCTAGGAACTTAGTTGAAATTGTGAGCCAAGCCCTTGATGGTCCTCCATGTGTCCTCTCTGTGTGGCTATGTTGGGCTTCTTGGAACATGGTCACTGCAGTCTGAAACGGAGTATCCCAAAAGCAAGCATTCTAAGAGGACAAGCTCCATGTGCAAACCTTTATTTTCACCATGCCCATGAGTGTACTATTGGCCAAAGCCAGCAAATAGCCAATATCAAAGTCAAGATCAGAAGGGATGGTGCAAGGAGACATAGCCCACTGTGGGCCACTAAAGAAACAATCTACTACACTTCTATTTAATGCAGGATGGTAGGAACAAAGATCTTCTTGTCTCAGATCTTTAGTCTTTGTTTCTAAAACCATGAAGTGATGGGTACTCACAGAGAACCATTTTCCTAATGACTACTCTTCTGAGTAAAAGCATAGTCACCTCTGTATTAGTCAGGATAGACTAGGTATCTAGCAGGAGTAACAACCCTAGTAATTAACTCAGTGCAACACAGGCTTATTTCTTGCTCTTGCTGCATTCCCAATGCAAGTCAGAAAGCTCATTATAGTTCCCCAGTGCCAATGAGTTGATGAAAGTTTGATCTTGACAGGTACCTTCACAATCATCTGAGCAGAGTGGGAAGAATGTGGTGAATCATGCAGTGAGCTTTGAAGCTTCAGCTGGAAATGGCATATGTCACTTTCTTTTACATTTTATTGGCCAAGACAAGTCATGGGGCCATACATAATTTCAGGGAGAGTGAGAAAGTGAAATCCTCCATATGCTCAAAGGGGATAACTAGACATATTTGGTGAACAGCACCGTTATGGGTTGAATTATGTACCCCTCCCCCCCAATTCATATGCTGAAGTCTTAACCCCCTAGTATCTCAGAATGTGACCTTATTTGGAAATATGGTCATTGCAGAGATAATTACTTAAGATGATGTCACACTTACAGTAGGGTGGGTCCCTAATCCATGGTGATTGTTTTGTTTAGTTTTTGAGGGATAGAGAGAGCTTGAGTGTGCTTGAGCTGTTGGGGGGTGGTGGGTGGAAGGAAAGGGAGAGAGAATCTTAAGCAGGCTCCACTCCCAGACAGAGCCTGATGCAGGGCTCAGTCTCATGACATTGAGATCATGATCTGAGCTGAAATCAAGACTGGGACGCTTAACTGACTGAGGCACCCAGGTGCCCTGTTGTGATTGGTTGTCTTATAAAAAGGCAAAATTCTGACATGGACATATAGGGAGAAAACTATGTGAAGATGAAGGCAGAGATCAAGGTGATGCTACAGGAGCCAAAGAACACCAGATTGCTGACAAACCACCAGGAGCTGAGAGAAAGGCATGGAACCATTGTCCCTCACCGCTCTGGGAGGAAACCAATCCTGCAGAGTCCTTGATCTACCTATAGCCTCCTGAGCTGTTAAAAAATATATTTCTCTTGTCCTAAGCTTCTCGGTTTTTGATACTTTGTTGCAGCAGCCCTAGGAAACTAATGCAAGCATTGATGATGGACATAACCTCTAACATCATTTCTATTTTCCTTTTATAATACTAATTCAACCCTCTGAGTTTTCCTTTCTGTTCTCCCACGCATACTGTGCACTTATGTGTGAACAACCTATTTTTCCAATTCAAGACTTTGAATTGAAATAATCGGCAACCCCTGTTTCTCTTTTGCTTCTAATTAGAGCAAATTTCTGAAAATATTCTCCCGCAATATTGCTTGCTTGCTCATTTTTCATTCTTTCCCTCACTGTGTCTTGCATAGCAGAGTGATGAATTTCTAACTCCTTTCTTTGTCTCAAGTCATGCCCTGCTTCTATTTATATCATATGTAGTTTTCAGGATAGCCAACTCTCAACACCAGTTTCTGTATTTCATTTCTCTACTTGGTTTAACATGTCCTATTGTTTCCTACTCTAGCCTTTGCATCTCTAGACTCATTACCTCTCACCCTCTTCCTCTTTAACTTCTTTCCCAATTTTCATTATGATTAGCTGTCACCTGTCTAACCTAGAAGAATACACCTGATGGTTGCCCATTACTATACTCATCTTGGTAATTTTACCTCAGTGCTTTTGTCTGTCATTTTCTAGATGGAATGTTCTCTGCAATAATTCGTGTCTTTCTTTTCTGATTATCTCAGAAATCACCACCCCCAGAAAACTTAATGGATTGCACCATACATACTACCCTTAACCTTCTCAGCATTTATTTAGTTTACACTATTATTATTCTTACTTTGATCAAGGCATTGTGCTAGTCTATATGAATTATGTAGCATAATTCTCTTGCCTCTATAGTATTCATATTTATTAGGTAAAGTTTCAGTGAAGCTAAAGCCCATTGAATTTTTATAACTAGTGAGAATGATCATGATTTAAAAAATCACTTCAGATGATTTATTTAACACAAATATACCAATTTTAACAGTACGATTTGATGAGCTTTGAGGTATGTGCATGTGTGTTTATATTTTCTATAATCATCACACCAAACAAGATGGAGAATATTTTCATAACCCCAAAAAGCTTTCTCATGATGTTTACAGTCATTTCTCTATCCTCAGGCTCAGTGATCTGATTTCTGCCACTATAAATTAGTTTGCTTGTTCTAGAACTTCATATAAATGGAACCAAGTGATACACACTTTGTTTTTTTCTTAGTGTTATGGTTTTGAGATTCATTCATGTTGTGTATGTACATTAGTAATTTTTTCCTCTTAATGCTGAGTAATATTCCACTGTTTGAATATACCATAATTTCTTTACCATTCACTTGTTGATATTCATAGGCTTCTATTTTTTCCCCACTATTTCAAACATAGCCGCTATGAAAATTTTTATAGAGGTTTTGGAGTCTATTCATTTCTTTAATGGGAAAACGTCTAGGAGTAAAGATTGTAGGTCATACGATAAGTATATATTAACTTGAAGAAACTACCCAGCTACTTTTCAAGGTGGTTATACCATTTCGCATTCCTACCAATAGTGTATCAAATTTCTAATTTTTCCCATCCTTGTCAACTTGGTATTGCCAGTCTTTTTAATTTTAGCTGTTGTGTAGTGAGTATGTAGTGATATCTCATTATAGTTTATTTTTCTAATAATGATGTTGGGAATGTTTTCATGTGCTTTTGGATCATTTCTGTATCTTTTGAGAAGTTTCTGTTTAAATATTCTGCCAAATAAAAAAGAGAAAAATATTTTAATTTTGTTGAAGTCTAGTTTATTTATTTATTATCTGCTTATAGGTAGTGTTTTATTGTATCTTGCCTAAGAAAAATTTGCCTTTCTCAATGTCATAAAGAGATCTAGTAAGTTGTATCTTTCGAGAAATATGTTGATTTCATTTAAGTTTCATAATGTATTGGTGTAAGTTTGCCTAAAACAAGTTCTTAATATTGTCAAGAACTGGGGAGAACTGAGACTTTACTCTACTGGCTAGTGGAGTTTGCCTGCTCCATGTTCATGGATGCTGGACACAAGACTCTTGGGTCAGAGATGAAGGACAGTTTGTTACTCACAGAAATAGCGGTAATTAGAGTATTAACATTTCATCTTCTTTCCCAAACTCTCGTTCTCATAGGGTGATATGAAGAAGGTCAAACGATACCCGCACATGCAATGGGTTGTGTTACAGGGACAAATGCAAAGCTTTGGGAAGCCAAAATTTTTTAATGAGTGGTAATCATACCTGCCCTCTGTTCCAGAGACAGTCATTATTTGTATCTTTAAGGCTGTAAATGAGTCTGATAACACTATCAGAATCTTCATTAAATAGTTCACTAATTAGAATGAAGAGTGCGAATTTAATATATTTAATAAATACTCACATTGCATTTATTTGTCAGACACTGATCTTAGCACTTCGTAAACATCAACTCATGTAATTCTCATAATGACCCTACAAGGTAGGCATAGTTAGCATCACTATTTCACTGATGAGGAGAAAGAGGCAGAGAGCTTTAACAACTTGTTCAAGGTTATATGGCTATTTAGTGGCACACCAGATTTGAACCCAGATATTCTGACTTCAAAACATACTTTCTTTATTATTATACTATGTTTCTTCTTCTTTTTCTTCTTCTTCTTCTTTTTTTAAAGATTTTATTTATTTATTTGACAGAGACATAGTGAGAGAGGGAACACAAACTGGGGGGTGGGTGAGGGAGAAGCAGGCTTCCCGCCAAGCAGAGAGTCCCATGCGGGGCTGGATCCCAGGACTCTGGGATCAGGATCTGAGCTGAAGGCAGATACTTAATGACTGAGCCACCCAGGCACCCCTACTATGTTTCTTCTGCTAGAGATAATGTTTGTTGGTGAAATAAGTGGTGTTTAAGGTATGTTTATTAAATAGAAATAATATGCAAATGCATCTACAAATGTTGCATAACAATATTGCATCATAATAATATATATTGATAAGAGTTTAGGAACCCATCAGCCTAAGACTCGTTGAAAAATGCTCAGGCCAAGTATTGCATGTGGTTCAGCATTCTATCACTTAATGGAAGAGTCTGTTGTCTGATCCAAGTAGAAGATTAGCTGATTCTGTTGCTAAAATATTTTCACAACTACCATGGCTGAAGGTACACATTTGAGCGGAGCCTGGGTGTCACAGTCAGTTAAACATCTGCCTTTGGCTCAGGTCATGATCCCAGGGTCCTGGGGTGGAGTCCCACGACAGGCTCCCTGCTCAGTGGGGAGTCTTTTTCTTTTTTTTTTTTTTTTAAAGATTTTATTTATTTGTTTGACAGACAGAGAGAGATCACAAGTACACAGAGAGGCAGGCAGAGAGAGAGGGGGAAACAGGCTCCCCGCTGAGCATAGTGCCAGATGTGGGGCTTGATCCCAGGACCCTGAGATCATGACCTGGGCCGAAGGCAGAGGCTTAACCCACTGAGCCACCTAGGTGCCCCAGGAGAGTCTTCTTTTCCCTCTGCCTGCTGCTCCCCCTGCTTGGACTCTCTTTGTCAAATGGATAAATAAAATCTAAAAAAAAAGAAAAAAGATACATGTTTGAGTACCTAAAGGACTTTAACAAGCTCAGATCGGATGGCATTTTTAGTGATTATCTACTAATAAAAATTTGTATGTGTCACAATATTTGGTCTGAGATTGGCTTTCATTATAATATCCTACATGTTACTAGAACTTCAGATAGAATTTTCAACAAATAAGTTGCCAGAAATTACAGACATCTACCAAAAAGAACCAGAGCTTAGGTTGGTTAGCGATGCCAGATTTGTCTCACTCCAAAGACCTCTGCTTTTGTTCTGATTATAATTCTCCATTCTGGTCTTCCTTTAGAAAAAGACAACTCGGGGCGCCTGGGTGGCTCAGTGGGTTAAGGCCTCTGCCTTCGGCTCAGGTCATGATCCCAGGGTCCTGGGATTGAGCCCCGCATCGGGCTCTCTGCTCCGCGGGGAGCCTGCTTCCTCCTCTCTCTCTCTCTCTGCCTGCGTCTCTGCCTACTTGTGATCTCTGTCAAATAACTAAATAAAATCTTAAAAAAAAAAAAATAGAAAAAGACAACTCATTTATTTTGTTTTTAAAAAGGTGATACAAGCACATGGCATTAAAGTTCAAATTGTACAAATGGCAAATAGTGCAAAGAACATGTCCTACCCACTCCTATCTTACAGAGATGATTTCCTCTGCAGAGGAAACCATTGTCATTATGAATTCTTCCAGAAGCGACTAGTTAACACAAGATACATATAAACTAACATGGCCTCTTAAATGGGAATTCTTAACTAAATAATACTTAATTGTCCTTTATGTGTCATTTTGTATTCCTAAATAAATTTCAGGATCATTAGTGGGAAGCATTTCTTTTCTTCTTTTTAAAAAATTTTCCACACATCTTACTGCAGTTTATCAACACATATTGCTGTTTTCTGTTTGGAAAGGATGAATAATTGAGGGAAGAGAGAGCTGGATGAAGTTAAGAGTGATATTCTGGGATCCAAATATCTGAGAAACTTCAGTGAAATCACACACACCTACACACACATACTTGAATGGTGTGCTGTTTTACCTACTTATGCCTATATGCCAAATATCCCCAAATTTTAGAGGCCATGTTAGCTTAGTTATTTATTTTGCTAGCTCGGTGATTTCCCACCTGCCAAAACTCCCTAAAACTCCCCAGTCATCCCTGTGATTCACATGCGCTCATGATATCCCTTTCATGCAGTTCCATTTAAGGGTCCTGGGCACCAGTCTCAGGAAATTTGTTAGCAAAAAGCCACTGCACGCTTGCTC
>RCUC01116765.1:0-11983 GCA_003697995.1 Taxidea taxus jeffersonii
TTTATTAGCATTTTTTTTCTTTATCAGCATTTTTTTTCTTTATCAGCATGTTTTGACTACCTAGGAGGCTGAACATTAGTCTCATGTATGTGGTTGTTATTTGTAGTTTCTTCTTTCCGGAATTTTTTTGTTTCTATTTATTTTATGGTTACTTTCTACAATTATGGTGAAAACTTAGGGCCTTGTTCCTCTTGAAACAGATTTCTTCCTTTTTTTTAAGATTTGTTTATTTGAGAGAGAGAGAGCATGTGCATGGGGGGAGGGGCAGAGGCAGAGATTCTGGAAGCTGACTCCCTGCTGAGATTTCTAAAATGCTATATAGCACAGTCTGGGAGTAGGAGTGTGAATTCATTTCCTGTCCTGAGGACTCCAGGTAACTAGTTATCACCCCTTACCACTTCCACAAAAGCTTCTGAAAAGGGCCATGTTTAGGAAAACATTCTTATGGTTTACTCTCAAACTCTGAAATGTATTTCTAAAATTGTTCATTTTCCCATGAAGATCTGCAGGCTATATACATAACAAAAAGATTTAAGATTCCGAAATTTATTTTAGAACCTTAAAGGTATCTGTCAATGGAGGTAACTCAGAGTGTCTCTAAAACCTTATGAGTCTAATAAAGAAAATCTCCAGCGCCCCAGCATTGCTCACTGAGCCGTCCATAGGGTACAGAGGAAAGGGCGAACCCCCTTTATATCCCTTGTGTTCCCTTTATTCCCAAATGCCAAGGTTTTGGAAACTGCAATTTATTTCATTGTCCCTGAAATCCAATCCAGTCTGAGAAGATAATAAAGCATGGGACATATAAAAACCTCCAAAAATACATTAACAGATTAGCCCATTTGGGCAGTTTTCTACATGCTTTTAAGTGGGACAGTCCTTTCCCATCCCAATTATTTATCACATCCCAGTAACTGCCTCTGACAGCAAATGAGTTGTATTTTGATTCCCATCTTTATCGTCCTTCAAAATCAGCCAGCTGCAGACATTAAAACGAGGAAACTTGTCCCAGGTGTGTCCTAGCTCTCAATCAACACACAACCTTTCATTATTTAACATGGAACTAAAAGGTTCCCAAAGGTTTTGGGTTTTCTCATGGGATGCGGAGGAAGGGCTTGTACTGCCAAAACATCCAGGACCCTTACCCTAGCCAACTGGCCCTTGGTTTGAGAACACCAAAACTATCCAGCCACCCGATATACTGCCCCTCACTTTCTGCCAACCCCCCTCTTCCTTCTTCCACACCCTCATCTGCACCTCTAGGGCCAGTCTGCACAATCAGGAGAACGTCTATCACTGAGCACCCTCCATCACTGAATCAAGACTGACTTCTTCCCCCATCTGTTCCTCCTCCCGTCTTCTCCCCCAGTCGTCTTCCATCCCACCCTACTGCCCTACAAACAAGCTCCCACTCCAGCATCCCAGACAGACTCTTCTCCACAGCCCCTGGCTCCTCTTTCCCTCTTCTTACCGCAGCCAACCTTCAACAGGTTGTCCGGAGTCTGGATTTCAACATCTTCTGGGTTACGGTAGACAGGAAATGTGTTAGGTACACAGGGGAGCAGAGGGGAGGCTGCCTGCCAATCTGGGCTGGGGCTCTGGCTGCAGGAGGGATGGGCCATTCCCTGGGATCAATCCACAGCATAGCACCCAGACACGAAGCTGGGAAGTGCTGAGCCAATATCTCTCCCTATCTTTATCACCCCCACTTGCCTGGATTACTTGTCTCACTGGGCATCAATAACTTCCTAATTGCTACATTCCCAAAGCTCCTCTTAACGCCATCTTCTCCTCTTTTCTTCATGGCATCTGACATGGAGGACCAGCTTCTAGGATGTCACAGGATCTAGGTACGTCTCTTACCTTGTTGAGACTCCTTTCCATACTGCCTCAGCGACTTCTTTCTCTGCTCTGAGCACCCTGTCCCTTCTTGCATCACCCAGTTGCTGCGATATCAACTATCCACTCATCATCCCCTCAGACCCGGTACATGTCCGATGAAACTCAGCACTTTCTCCAGACGAAAGCCCCTCACAGCCTGTGTGAACTCTGTTACTGCCAAAATGGCCAGTGGGCATCTGTCCAGCATGTCGCAGGCAAAGATGGTGCACCAGGGCTCCACCAAGAAGAAGGCATTCCCCCAGGTCATGGAGGCTTAGGCAGAGAGAGTTAACTGTGACGTCAGCCACCTTCTGCCTCCACTTACTACCCCTTTCTGCAGAAATTCAAGCACTGTTCCAGTCTCTCCCATCCTATCCTTCCTCTCCATTCGGATACTCTGGGACACTTTTCACCTCTGCCCAGACTCCTAGGAGTCTCCTAACCCTCGTAGCTCCTTCCAGGTCCTCTCCCTCCAATCGCTATGATCTAAGCACACAAACCAGTCGCACCACTTCCCAGCGTAGTTTTAAAATGGTTCCCTGCTGCTTTTGACTAAGACTGATTCTTTCACTGACATTCAAGGCTTCCAGTGCCCCTCATCCTTCCAGGCAAATGGAATAACTTGTATTACCCCAAACAGCCCTGAACTTTTGGCCTTTCCTCTCCCAGTGCTGGCTTCTACCTCATAATTGGGGTGGGAAAAGACTGTACTGTTTGTTTCAATTTTTTATAATTAACAAGGATCACTTTGACTTAAAGAATGACTGAGTTTCGGGGACTAGTCTAGGCTTTGGTGGGGGGGGGCAGGGAGATGGTGGTGGTTTGTTTGTTGTTTTTAGATTTTAGTTTTAAGTAAGCTCTACACCCAGTGTGGGACTCGAACTCACAACCTCAGGACCAAGAGTCACATGCTCCACTGACCGAGATAGCCAGGCACCTCAGGGACTAGTTCAAAACAACCTCTTCTCCCTATGTTCCTTGATCATGCTAGCCCAAAACAACTTTTCTATTTTCCTTCCTCTGAAAATTCTTCTCCAGATTTTGTGGACTCTCAACACAGACGTCCTATTAGAGTGGTCTCTGTTCATACTGCTTCAATTTTTAAGCCCTGTAGGGCAAAGCTGGGCCTACTTCATCCTATTTCCTACTGCCCATGACAGGTCCTCAGTAAATATCAGATGAATTTGAGGAGTTCCAAATTAATCTTGAGGGTGCCGATCTAAAGTTCCCCAGTTTGTCACGTAAAGTTGACTTTAAACTGAACCACAAGTAGGAAGCTGCATCGTACAGATCTGGATTGACTGCAGCTTCCAATGGCTTAACCATTTAAATTATTTTTTAAGTCACAATTTTTGGGGTAACACCACATATCACTGTAAAAGCAGGAACACTCTGTTCAAGGTTAGATTTCTGTTTGTATCTAGCCTACTTTTTCCTCCAGAATCCCAAGAAGTGAGATCAATGAAGTAGTAGTCCAACCTATAACTTTCCAAAAGTAAAGCAAGCAGGCATTCCCCACCGGATCCACCTACCCAAAGGAAAAAGACAGACAGCGTTCACGCTCCCTCCATAGACCATCACCCGTTGTTATCCCATTACCCCAGAAATCCAAGGCTAAAACTGCAGCAACCCAGGCAGGGCCCCTGCAAAAGCTCATTCCATGTAAAAAAAAATTCTCATTAAACACTGAGTTATATTGGGGGTGGGGGGGAGGAGGAACAGAAGTTATATTTAGATGAGATGGCTTTAAAGAATTTTACCAAAAGCAGCATGTTTATAAACTGATCTTCCAAAAGAAAAGGATTTACTTATTCACTCCTACATACAATTCCTAAAGACAGACCACTTCTCCCTCTGTACACAAAGATGTCTGCTGGGGTTCCTTGGTGTCAGAAGGAACCAGGCACATCCAGGATGCTAGCCGGATGCACCATGGGCAGCGGTGGCATACGAAGGACTGAAAGCAGGCACACATCTGGAGAACAGAACCGTTTCCTACAGAAACCTGAGTGGAGCTGGTATGAGGAAGGTGCCCAGAGATGACGCCTGAGCTACATGATAGTAGCTCTTAAATGTAGAAACTGGACCCCAAAACTAGAGACTCCCTTGGCAACTCTACCTAGAACTGTTCTTTTCCAAAATGTATTCAGCACTCACGCCATGGTCCACCGCCTCTCTACCAGCTCCTAGCTAAGTCACCGAACCACATTCAGCATTTTCGTCTGGGCCCTTACTAGTCTTACCCTATTTTCGACATCCACTTTCTCCAGCGTTGGCTTACATTTTCCTAACGAAAAAACACGAAAAACGAAAAACGAAAAAACAACACCAACGTGGTTTAGTAAACTTGTGAAGCCTTTTCGTGAATGAATGTATAACTTCAGTGTGGCTATCTGAAGGAGCGAAAGACGGTTTGTGGCTCTTATTCATCTCTTCACTGGCCACGGGGTCCCCAGGGCTCCAGAGAAGAATGAATCATGGGCGGGAGGCTTGGCACACACCCCAGGCTTAGGGGACCTCTTCTCTAAAGAGCGTCAGGAAGAGGCCACTTCCCAGTCTCCCAGCCAAGCCAGAGTGCAGGGCAAAGGTAAGGCATGGGGAAGAGATGCCCAAATTGCAGGACAGGCCAGCTGCCTCCCCACCCGACCCCTGCCCCCCAGTCAGCCCAGCAGGAATTATGCCAGGGGATGAGGGTGTTGCAGCCCTGCTGCTTGCAATTCCTAGGGTCAATTAACACCCTGAGAACTCCCACCCAATCCCGACTTTTGCTTGTGGCTTGGTTTTTCCAGAAAGCGTGAGAGCATCAGAGAACTGAAGTCACCCAATGTTATACTACTCATAGGCTTTAGAGGACCAACGCCTAAGGTCGTGAAATGTAGTAGTAAAACAACAACGGAAAAAAAGACTTGGGATGCCAAGAGAGAGCAGATCATATATTCCAGGCACCCCCGCCCTGCCCCACCCCTGCCCTATCCCCTCTCTATCTGCATTCATTTTACCAGGCCTGGACCCCAACCGAGGGCCACTTTGTCTGCACCTACAGTTTGCCCACTTCGAGAATCCCATTAATTACAATACAGTCACTCACAGGAAAAGCATCATCTCAACTTTACCATCCAGACAGTCAAATGCTTAAGTGCTTCCTCACTTGCTTTCCTAAAAGCCCACGATGTTCAAGGAGAGGGTCAAAAGGAGCAGGTTCTGGAGCTCATCTAACAGCAGGAAACATCCCCAACGAACTTTGTAACCAGGCGGGCCTAACACAATTATGGGCACAGAAGGGGCACAGGAACTACAGGGACACGGAACTTAGTTCTGTCAGGGCAGTTCACCAGGGGGACAGGCCTATGAATGAATGGGAGTGGGACAGGGCACCCTAAGTTCCTTAGGAAAGGTTGACAGCAAGAGACGTGAGCGTCCCTGGAGGCTTAAAAGAAAGACGGTGACATGGGCCTGGGCAGGGAACAGCTGCAGGAAAGAGCAAGGGCAGTCAGAGACAGGCAGAGAAAGGCTGGCTTCTCCAAGGAGGGCTCCAAAATTCCCCAGCAGGCTTGGATTTAGTCATCAGGAATCCCCGGTACCAGCGAGAACCAGCCTGTGAAAAGTTCTTAGGCAAAAGAACACGTAAGGTGGAAGAAGGAAGAAAGGACAGTAGATGTTGACAGAAAGAAGGGAATGGACACAAGCAGAAAAACTGTCCCCCTGGGGTTCTCGGGGTGGGGGTGGGGAGCAACAGAGGAAGACAGGCAGTTGTCAAAGCCACCGTTCAAAGAGGAAGAATGAAAACACCCTAAAGAGAATCAGGTGGATGGAAGGAATAGCCTGCTCCAGGGAAATGATTGGTCATATCTGGGACATTTCTGGTGACTTTATCTACACCAGGACCTGGATCAGTGCTGACTCATGGACCTTAATGCCTCCCAGACTCTACTTTCCAGACATCTAATGGTAAATCGAAAAATGGGACTTTGTGAGCATCACCCTCTCACAAAGTGACAGGGACCCGATTAAAAGTGAGCTTTCTTCAAACCTTGCAGAAACGAGCTACACCTGCGCACAGAGAAAGCAATCAGTGGAAACCTACAAAGTCAATGCAGCTTGTTTTGCTCAACTTTTACTTTACCCACTTTCAATATGAATGAGAAAAGGCACCAGTCAGATGCCCATATCCAGCTTAGATTCAGGACTTCCTGGGGTGCTCCAAAGCGGGGACAAAGCTGCAGGGGCTTCCCGGCTTGAAAGGTGAAGGTGTGTGGTCCCACGCCTCTCTCCCCAGGTCAGAGCCCCCCACCTCCTCTCCCACAACCCTTCCGGCCAGGAGAGCGCCTCCGAGCCCACCACGGTGCCTCCGCTCTCTACCGACTCTGTACCACGCCAGCAAGCAGCACCCATTCCCCACCAGGCACTTCAGAGACGGCCCTTTAATTATGATCACTATTTAAGGACAGCTTAAGCAAAAAGTGAATTTGTCGTACCTGCTCCTGAGGCGCCAACACCTCCCGCCCCCAAATCAAGAACTAACTGGTGGGCACTGGTAAGCAAAGAGAACCACCACGGCGCGCGTGGCGCGCAAGGGACAACGCGCAAGAGCCTGGCACAGTCACAGGAGGTAGGCGTTCACCGAATATCCGCCATCGGACCTGGCACCTGGGCAGTCGCCCCGGGATGGGGTGAGTTGGCGGCTCGAGGGACACAAAGGCCTTGCCAGCCCAAGGCTGCGCCCCTCGCGACGCGGGGGGCGCGAGTTTAGGGCCAGGGAGGGGGCGATGGAATCCGCCCTCATTTGCACGTCGTCTGGGGCCCGGTCAATTTGCTTAATCACGGCTCTAAATGCCAGCGCGCAGCACACAATGCGCGCCCATTAACAGGTTTAAAGTGTCGCAGCGCTCGCTTTAAATGAGAAAAGCCGGCAACAAAGAGGGAAAAAGCCAAGTTCCTCAACTTGAAGAATGCCTCGGGTCACCCTCCAAATCATCTAGGCGAGTTTAAAATCCCAAGCTCCACAGAACAGTTGAGGCCCCTGCTCCACGGCTGGGGGTGGGGGGCTGGGGTGTGAATAACCCGCCGCGAATCCTGGGTTTCTTAGGAACCAACTCGCAGCCGCTCAGTGAAACTGAAGTTGGGGGCAACGTCGCCAACCCAGCTCCCCCGGCCCACTGCCCAACCTCCAGGGAAAGCTGACGGGTTTCCAGGAAGGAAAGCGAGCCCCCCCCCGCCCCCCACGCCAAAAAAAGCCGGCACAAATCCAAGTTTTCCTTTACCGCCAGCAACGAAATTTTGGAGGCCAGGGAAAACCCCCAGGAGTGGACCCCAAAGCCTCTCCCCAACATAAGGGGAAAATGTAATGGAACTTTGTTTTCATCCAGACACTGCCCAGCGCAGCCTACCGCTCGGCCGCCACAGAATAGTTCAACTCCGCAAACATGTTCTGCCTGGGATCCTCCCGGGCCGGCCCCATCCCCCACCCCATCGCCGAGCCGGGGGGCGCATCCCGCCGTCCCGGCCTCCCACCCGCCCGGGCGCGGCGGGACAGGCACTCACCGTGCGCGCTCCTCCGGGAGACAAGGGTCCATTGGAGAGGTACGGACTGCTCAAGTCCGGGATCATCAGGAACGGGTACCCAGGGTACGGGGGACCCTTAAAGAACGCGCCGTCCTGGGGCCTTCTCACTGCGGGCAAGACCGAGGCGGGGGTGAGGCCCAGGGCGCCGGGACGGTGAGGCGGCAGGGGACCCGGGGCGGGGACCACGCTCCAGGACGGCTGTGGCCGCGGGGGGCGGAAAGTAAGGGCACGGCCGCGGGGCCGGGGGAACCGTGGGCGGCCTGAGCTGCGGCGTTGGGCGCAACGGGGCCCGGGACTGGGGGCTGCCGCGACCCACACGTACCTTCGGCGAAATAGTCCCGCGGCTTCTGGAAGGCGTCCCGGGCGGGCTGCGGGCGCCTCTCCGCCTGCGGAGGAGACACAAAGGCGAGGGCGGGTGAGCGGGCGTGGGGCCGGGGTCCCCCGGGGTTGGCCGCGGGAGCCTCCTTACCTCCGAGTCCGAGCTGCTGCTCTGGTTCTCCGACTCGTTGACCAGGGACGACTTGACCTCGTCCAGGTCCCGCTGCGCAGAGGCACTGTCGCTGCTCGGCTCCTGCTCCTCGCCCCCCTCGTCTTGGAAGGGGATCAGCTCGTCGTTTGCCCCGAGGTCGTCCCCTCCGCCGGCCGCCCCAGCGCCCGAGCCGCCGCCGCCGCCCCCGCCGCCCCCGCCGCGGCCACCGCCGAGCTGGGGCATGGTGGGGCCGCGCGGGCCGGGGCCGCCGCTCTCCGAGCCCCTAGCCGCCCGCGCCCGGCCCGGCCCGGCCCGGCGCCCGCCCCTCCCTCTCTCCCTCCCGCTCGCCGGCGCGCTCGGCTCGCCGCCCCGGCGGCCGCAGCAACAAAGTTTGACAGGGCGTGGCCCCGCGGGAAGCGGGCCGGCGCGGCGGGGCCGGGGCGGGGGCGGCTCGGCTCGGGCCCCTCAGGCAGCGCCCAGCCCAGCGCTCCCCAACTCGCCGCCGCCGCCGCCTGCTCCGCCGGGGCGTCCCAGCGCCTGGCCCGCCGGGGAGGGGCGAGCGGCGGAGGAAGGAGGGATCGCCGGCCTGGGCAGGGGGGCCGGAGGGAGGAGCCCCGGCTGCAAGCTGACACCCGCGCGCCTCGCGGAACCCGGAGAGCTCCGGCGCGCACACACTCACTTGCATTCACACTCGCACACCGCTCACTCACACCTTCCGGGGGCTGCGCCTCCCCGCCGCGCGTACCGTCCTCGCCCTCCGTCCCCCTCCCCGCCCTGGTCCCCTCCCCTGCGCCTCGCCCTGCGCCCCTGGCGGCCCGCCTGCACCCTCCAGCCCACCGCCCCCACCGCTAGGCATCCCCTAACTTTCTTCCAAAGAACCCCCAGAACTCCGCACCGTTTCCACACCCCCTCCCACCGCAGCGGCGCGCTGGCGGGCGGCACTGCCCCCTGCGGGCAAGCTTCGGACACACAGATCCGCCGCGGACACTCGCAGCTTGGAGTTCGGAGCACGGATCCCGCCAGTCGGCTCGCCGGATGCGTAGGACAGAGGGTCGCGCAAATTTATGGCACCCCGGAATATCCCGGGCGCCCTTCCGCTCCTCCTTCCTGTGGGGTTCCAACGCGCCCACTCCCTAGCCCCGGCTTTATACCTCATTCAGGTGTCCAAAGTCAGCCGCCGCTGAAATCCCAAAGATCACCTTTGCCGCAGAGTTCCAGACCAGGTCGGTCAACGAATAATGAATGCACAGTCCTCGTTTCAGAAAGGATTCCGATTGGGTTCGTTGCGAAGGAAAATTGTGTGCCTGTGACCTCTGAAGCCGTCCACAGAGCTGCCTCGGAAGCCAAGGAGCCTATAAAAAACAACCCAACATCCTCGTGCTGAAAGAAATGCCTATTAGAATTACGTTGAGATAGCATCCTTCTCCAGCCAGTTCGGGAAAGTTTAAAAAAGTGGATCTCATGCCATCCACACTGGGGAAGTGTTGGCGAGAGCATCCATCTTAAAAGCGGACTGAAAGGCAGAATGGGAATACCTAAAACTATTTTCATCGTAAGTGGCAGGGGAGTTTTCTACAGCGATTCCCCCCAACACGGACAAAGTCACAGACGCAAGGAAGTTCAAAGCTGCAAGGAGGTTGGGAAGAGGGGTTCTGGGTCTCACAGTGAGGGTCTATGCAGCAACCAGCTCAACAGAATGAGGCCCCGGCACATGTGGATCCTAGAATGACTTTAGAGAAACATTAAAAGAAAGAAAGTATATACACGGTCCTCAGTCTTTCATTTTCATTTTCTTTTTTTTTTTTTTAAGATTTTATTTATTTCACAGACAGAGATCACAAGTAGGCAGAGAGGCAGGCAGAGAGAGGAAGGGAAGCAGGCTCTCCGCTGAGCCCAGAGACGATGTGGGGCTTGATCCCAGGGTCCTGGGATGGAGCCCTGCATCAGGCTCTCTGCTCTTCGGGGAGCCTGCTTCCTCCTCTCTCTCTCTCTGCCTCTCTGCCTACCTGTGGTCTCTGTCTGTCAAATAAATAAATAAATAATCTTTAAAAAAATTAAATATATAGGGGTGCCTCAGTGGCTCTGTCCGTCATTTAGTGTCTGCCTTTGGCGCAGGTCATGATCCCAGAATCCTGGGATCAAGCCTCCCATCTGGGCTCTCTGCTCAGCAGGAAGCCTGCTTCTCCCTCCCCCCACCCTCCAAAAAAAAAATTAAATATATATATTTGTTTCTGCATAGAAGAGTCTGTGAAGATACACACCAAGTTATCAATAAGTACATCTGAGAAAGGAGAGAGGTGAGAGGAGAGAGCCTGTTTTGTTCTGCTTTCTACATATTTTACTGTTTATCACAACCAAAGACGCCTTATCTCTTTTTCACACAATTAATACATGAATACAGCCTCAAACCTTTTTCAAACAATATCTATTAATCTGGAATAGCATCTTTCTTTTATATATGTAAAGATTTTATTTATTTATTTGACAGAGAGACAGAGAGAGAGCACAAGCAGGCAGAACAGCAGGCAGAGGGAGAGGGAGAAGCAGGCTCTCTGCTGAGCAAGGAACCTGATGCAGGGCTCCATCCCAGGACCCTGGGATCATGACCAGAGCCAAAGGCAGCCGCTTAACAGACTGAGCCACCCAGGCATACTGGAATAGCATCTTGGGTAAAAGGTAAAAGTCCTTCCCACTTGCCACACCTCACTCCAATGAGACACTGTTACTGGTTGGGTATATCCTTCCACACATTTTCCCAGGCATGTGTAAACACATATACGAAGTCCAGATTTACCTCCACATAAATAGAATTATACTGTTCATATTATTGGGTGATACTTCATTTTTATAAGTTTCTAAAAGAAATTTTTTCATGTGGCCCATGGACATACGAAAACCCTGTTGTGTTAGTTTCCCATGGTTACTGTAACAAATTATCCCAAACTTGGTGCCTTAAAACACTGGAAAGGCATTTTCTCACTGATGGGGAGGCCGGAAGTCCAAAATGAGTTTCATTAAATCAAAATCAATGTGTTGTCAGGGCCAAATTCCCTCCTGAGGCTGTAGGGAGAATATATTCCTTGCCTCTTCCAGCTTCTGGTGGCTGCCTGCCTTCTGTGAGATCTCCTCACTCTGGTTTCTGCCTCCATGGTCACACAGCCTCCTTCTCTGTCCCATCTCTCTCTCTGCTGCCTTCTTAGAAAGAAGGACACTTGTGATGTCATTTAGAGCCCACCAAGATAATCTTGGATAATCTCCCCCACTCAACTTCCTTAACTTAATCACATCTGCAAAGACCCCTTTTCCTTATAAGGTAACATCCACAGGTTCCAGGGATTAGTACAGGGACATACCTTTGGGAGGAAGCCATTATCTGGCAGCCACACCTACTGCCCTGGAAGAAATGCAAACTGAAAACAGCACCGAGGTGCCATTTTTCACCTATCAGATTGGCAAAGGCAGAAACAATGACACCCAGCACCGGTCTCCCTGCTGGGAAACATAGAGCTGCTGGGCATGGCTATGTGTGACATTTCTTTTCTTTTTTTTTTTTTTTTAAAGATTTTATTTATTTATTTAACAGACAGGGATCACAAGTAGGCAGAGAGGCAGGCAGAGGGAGGGGGGGTAGGGAAGCAGGCTCCCTGCCGAGCAGAGAGCCCGATGTGGGGCTCGATCCCAAGACCCTGGGATCATGACCTGAGCCGAAGGCAGAGGCTTAACCCACTGAGCCACCCAGGTGCCCCTATGTGTGACATTTCTGAAAGGAAATTTGGCAATAGCTATGAGAAACCTTGAAATGTGTACACCTTTGACTCACCTATATACTTTTATGATTTTATACCAAGAAAATAACCAGGCACACAAGTAAACCTGTACAAGTGTGTTCATCACAGTGAAAAGCTGGAAACAATCTCATTGACCCCGGATAAGGAATTGTTAAATAAAATCATGATGCATTCACCAGATGGAATGCTATGACGTTGTGAAAATATGTTCGTCCATGTGGAAAGAGGCTCATGATAGCGAAAGTAGTAGATTAAAATTAATGTATCTAGACTTCCGGGGGGG
>RCUC01116770.1:0-55418 GCA_003697995.1 Taxidea taxus jeffersonii
CTCTGCCTGTGCTCGCTCCTGCTCTCTCTCTGACATAAATAAATAAAATCTTAAAAAAAAAAAAAAATTTAAAAAAGGTTGCGTCTTTCCCTCCTCTCACCTTTCTCCCCAGGTTGCAGCTGGGATGAGAGATCTGGGAGTTAAATGGATGACATAGACCAAAAGAGAAATTTCTCCCTCCCTCCCATGCTCCCTTCCTTTCTGTCCTTCCTCCCTCCTTCCCTCCCTCCCTCCCTTCCTTCCTTCCTGTCCTTCCTTTCTGTCCTTTCCTTCCTGTCCTTCCTTCCTTCCCTCACTCATCTGCCATATCCTAACTTTGTGGTCTCGGATAAATTACATCACTATTCTGTGGCTCAGTTTCCACATCCATAGAATGGGAGACCAAGAGTACCCGTCTCATAGGGTTGTGGCAATTAATAAATTAATGCACGTAATACACTTGGAGCAGCGCCCGACTGGTAGTTAAGTGCTCAGGAAACGGTGACGATACTTTTGTTCAGCCCCTGGCTTTGCATACCTGCTCCACGCCCAGCGCTGTGACCAACAGTGGTCATGCAGCAGTGACGACGCGGTCACTGGCAGATGTGGGACAAGGATGCAGACACCTTCTGTACAACAGAACCCCAGGCCAGGGTGGCCAAGTGCAGGAGAGTGGGGTGGCAGAGGGGCCTCCCCTGGACTTTGGGGGGCGGCGATGGTGGCGTCCTGTCATTTTGCCAAAATCACTGCCCAAATCTCCATGACCTGGTGTGTTGAGCCCCAGTCGCAACAGGGGTGGCCGTTCTGTCCCGAGCCGTGCCCACCTGGCTCCTGCCGAGTGCTGGACAGAGTCCAGGCGAGCACCACGGGAACCTCCTTGCCATCAGCACCTACATCTGAGATCACGGGGGTTCGGTGAGCTGGTGCACGTGACGGCCCTGGCTCTGTCTGGGTGCTGGGTAGACAAGAGATACCAGTTATATTACCACTCTTGCTCCTGAAGTACTGGGCAGAGGGAAGGCAGGCAGCAGAGTCTCTGTGTATGGTGTAGGGCTCTCCATCCGTGCCTGCGGAGCGCACTGAAAGCCAGTGCCCTCGGAAACTGCGTCTGCACCCTGGCACATGGGGGCCACTCAGTGCGGTGAGATCCTTAACGTCAGAGCGCCTCGGGTCAGGGGAGCTAGATGGGAGCGTCAGGCCCCCCTCTCATCCTTGAACCATCCCTATTTGGAAAGATAGCAACAATGAGGGTCCAGAAAGGGACAGATCACACAGTGATCAGGCACGGCAAAGCCACACCTAAGACCCAGGTTCCTGATGCCCGGCCCAGTGGGCCTGTCCTTGTGTCTTCAGAGGTCTGGCATGAGGGTGCCGGAGGTGGGGGTCCCCCCGCCACATCCAGCTTCCCCAGCGGCTGTATCTGGGCGATCTGTCTCAGCAGGCGCCGTGTTTACATGGAGTAACCAGATTCCATCTCCAATAATCACATCATAAACAGCGTGAAACGGGAAGTGTGGGGAAGGCTTTGCTACATGTGCAACCCGTTTCCTAATTTTCCCTCCACCCGCCAGCTCCCCCACCCCCAACCCGCCACTGCCACATCACACACCCACGCGTGGATGCACACACACGTGACCTGCACTCCCCAGTCATCCCAGTTCAGGCCTCTGGTTCCAGCCCAGCGTAGGTCACTTAGGTCCCTGTTCAGCCCTCAAAGAGCAGTTTCTCCTGTCGGGGCGGGGGGGGGGCTGAAGGAGGGGCTCTTCGTCACCCCGGATGGTCACCACCGTTCCCCACCAAGACCAAGGAGTGTGGTGCCCTGGACAGTTCCAAAACGGCTAGCACACACTCTATCATCTTATCCTGGGTAAGAAAAGCCTGCGAGGACGCCTGGGTGGCTCAGTTGGTTAAGCGGCTGCCTTCGGCCCAGGTCATGATCCCAGCATCCTGGGATCGAGTCCCACATCGGCTCCTTCCTTGGCAGGGAGCCTGCTTCTCTCTCTGCTCTGCCTGCCACTCTGTCTGCCTGTGCTTGCTCTCTCTCTCTCTCTAACAAATAAATAAATAAAATCTTTAAAAAAAAAAAGAAAAGAAAAGCCTGTGAAATGGGCCATCCTGATCCCCATTATATGGATGAGGCGGGGATCAGAGAGGAGAAATGACCGGCCCAGGTCACAGATGGGGAAGTCTGCCTCTTCCTCTGAACACTGCCTTCCATTCCCCCTGGGCCCTATCTCCTGAGTCTGTGGCTCCAGGTCCAAGGGCCCCTCTTCTTGCCCCGATATCATAGAGGAAGAGTCACCCCCTTTCAGCTTGGTCCCAGAGCCGTCAACTTACCCATGTAGATGCCCCAGTTACCAAAGGGGAAACTGAGGCACAGAATGACTGGCTCATCCCCTGGGGCTGGCTTCCCTCCTCATGGTTCTCAGCCCTCTGCCTGACATATGTTCCCCACTCATCCCTTTCCTCGGTCTGGGCTGCTGCCTCAGGACCCCCGCGGGAAATTTGTCAGAGTAGAAACCCTGCAGGCCCCCTCCCCTTCCCCACACCCCTTGGAATCCAGATTCTCCTTGGCAGCCCTGAGAAGCTGATCTGCATAAAACCCTCCCCGGGCCCTGCCTTTAAAAGTCTTCATCTTTTCTCTTCTCCCTAAACGGCCCCTAAATGATTTCTGTAAATTGCTCTAAGTAGCTCAAAAAAAAGAAATAATAATAACTCAGCGAGTGGCTGCCTGACCAGAATGCGGATGGCTTTCCCCCTGCCTGGTCCCCACTCCCAGCTCCTTCCTGCCGGGCACCCAGACAGAGCGCCCTCTGCTCCTTAACCCAGGAACAAGGAGCGAGGAGCGTGGCCTCATAGACCAGCCTTGCCTGCACCCTCAGGCAGGAGGCCGCCCAAATCAGGGGCATCCCCCATCAGACCGAGAGAGCCCCAGGACAGGGACATTCTTCCTTCCCCTTCTCCTTCCCCACCCCCACCAGGCTGGGGACTCTCCCAGGGTGGAGCTGTGCCTCCCTCATCAGTCTTCCAGAGAAGACAGTGCCTCAGTCGTCAGATGAGAGGTTTTCCCAGGAGCAGTGGCACTTGCCCCATCAAGCAGGGGCTTCTCTCTGGGCAGGGCTAACTTCCCTTATGCTGCAACCAGTTCTTTGTAGAACCTCATTTCCTTCAGCCCACCTTAGAAGCTTGGGCCCTGATTCCTAGACTGGGCTCCGTGTCCTTGACTCGGTCAAGCATTCATTCATTCATTCATTCATTGTACAAAGCTTTCCTAAATACCTCCTATGCGCCAGATAGTGACTTTCTGCAGATCTGGCCCCTTTGTGGGGCTCCTCTGACAGGGCCCCCTGGCATAAGCCTGGCTCTCCTGGGGGTAGGGTATCCAGCCAGAGGGCCAGCTGAGCTAGCATCACCCGGGGGCATGAGCTCAGCCTCAATCCCTGGTCACTGTCATGACCTCCTGGTCTCTTTGCAGTATGGACCAGAGAGGGGTCCCTCTTAGGGAGCAGAGGCCAGAGGCAGGGGGGAGGTGGTTCCACAGAGATCCTGGCCTGGCCTACCGTTCCCTCCATAACCTCTCCCCAACCCTCCTCACCCCACGACCATCTCTTAGCCACAGGGGGCTGAGATCAGACCAGGAGTCCTTGATCCTAACCAGGCCCTAAAATGGTGGCATAGACTTGAACAAATCTCTTCCCCTTTCCGGGCCTCAGTTTCCCTTTCTAGGATGTGACAGAAATGGATCCAATCAGCAATTTTTTTTTTTCTGGCAAGGGAAATACATAGTCTATGCTCTATATTACGTAGAGTGTTGAGTTTCATATAACACAGGTGTTACACAATGCAGAGCTACTGGCTAAATGGAGAATAGGAGTGTCTCCTTGAGGGCTTATCTGCCTTACCTCCCCCTGTTGCTCTGGAGCAGCCTGGAGACTCCCCAGTGAGCCCAGCTGGCAAGACAGGGTCTACTTAAACCCTGAGCCCCCATCCACTCTGCCTTGGTAGTGCTGTTCCCTCTACCTCTCTGCCCCCTGATTCCCCGGGTCCACACTCAGCCCCCCAAGTTGGGGGTGAAGCCCATGAGAAGACAGGGCTCTCTCCTGGTCACCCAGCACCCCCTAGGGCCCTTGAATGAGTCCAGCCTGAGAAATGCAGGCATTTCTCAGAGCAGCTCAAAAGGCGGCAGGTGGGGCCAGCCCCAGGACAGCCCTGCCTGCCCTGACAGGAGGCGGATTGTTCCAGATGGAATAAAGCCCGTTTGTCACCCTCCCTGCACTCTCTTTGATGCGCAGAAGGAGGAAGAAGGAGAATAAACACAGACACAGCCCTCCGCTTCCTCTCCAATTTAATTGGAACCCAATTAAGTGAGTAATTGTTACAAATGTGAAATCACCTTCCACTGAATTGGGGATGTGAGCCTGCACTCGGCATGAGTCTGTGGGACACAGGCTGCAGCCCCAGCCCTGGCCCAGCAGCGCAGGGTTTCTGGGGGTTGGGGAAGTGGGGACCCACAGGATCCCTGACCCCCCCCCCCCCCCACCGAGCTGGGAAAGATGCAGGGCCATCCCAGCCAGCCCCCTCTGCCTGAGCACAGCCTCTGGCCTCCAGCCTCTGGTATCCCATTTAGCCAAACTTGACCTACCCAAGATGTGGAATCCCCATCCCAGATCCCACAGATACTTGCATGTCTGACTCCAGGTGTATGGAAGTGTCACCATTGAGGCAGGGACGTGGGTCCCCAGAAGATATGGCAGTGAGAAGAGTGGGGGGGGGCAGGTGTGAGTGCTGGTGTCTGTGGGTTCAGGTCTAGGGAAAGGGGAGACAAAGAGAAATAGAACAACTCTGGCAGCAATTCCGAATCTTGGCCGCACATCCAGGAGTTTAAAAACAAACAAACATACAAAAAAACCTGCTCGTGCCTTGGTCCCAGTCCTAAGAATTCCGAAACCACTGGTCTGGGGTGCGGCATGGGCTCCCAGGTGATCCTCGAGGCTCTTTACTAGAGCAAGAGGGAAGGGATGGCAGTGGGGCAGGCGTCTCCTTTAGGACCCACCGAGACCTGCTGACCTGTGTGGCTGGGGAGGGGCCCGGAACCTGCGTCTTATAAAGCTTCTAGAAGCAGGATGGGCTCGGGGGCTGCTGCCATGCTGGGGTCCTGTGTGGAGGGGACTTGAAGGCCTTGAGGTCCAGAGGCTGGGGGTGCTGGGAAGGAGGAAGAGAGTAGACAGGGAGTTAACCACGGGCCTGTCCTATTTTTAAGTGATTTGAAGAGAGACTTGGTTTTGGTTTCCCGTCTCGTTCTCTCACGTAATCCTCTGTTTCAGGGCCCAGAACTCAAGGGAACACGGTTAGAACCACCGTTCAGTTTCATGAGACACATCGTAGGCACCCAGTAAATATTTATGGGACACATTATAGACGAGATCCGTTTGGTGGGCTAGCCTGGGAACAGAACTGCTGTGGATAACACCAGCGCTATGGAGGAAGAGGTTGAAATGCGGTTCCAGGTTCTCATACCCCATTTCCAGGGAACTTCTGATGGGCAGCCCACAGATAAGTTGGAGTGTGTGGGGGTGTTTGTGTGTGTGTGAGAGAGAGACTGTTCGGCTCCCTAGCATGGGCTCCACCCTGGGGACCTGCACTGACATGGGCTATGGGTACCCAGATTGAGCTCTGTGGTGCATTTATGGAGAAGGCAGAGAGGGGTCGGAGGGAGGAGGGCCTGAGTGGTAGTTGAGGAGTGAAGCCAGAGAAGGGCTAAGGTGTCCGGGACAGGCAGAGGGGGCTGGAGTGGCCAGGGCAGTGCTAGGGCCCGGCCTGCCGCTGTAAAGGTCACAGACGTCAGGGTCTTTTGCACACACGGCCTCCACAGGGTGTGCAAGGACAGCTCCGGCAGATAAGAGATTCCAAGCAGAAACAGCCAGAGATGGGGAGCTGTGAGAGGGAGGCTGCGAGGTCACGAGAGCCCCTGACCTGGAGCTTTAGTCCAGGCCCAGCTCACCGTGGGTCTCTATGTTTGCTGTGAGAAGAGAGAAGGGACAGTCCCCACCAGGGAGCAGGCCAAAACCAGAAGGGGGCTGGAATGGGGAGGAGTGTCTTTACTGCCCTCTCATGACCCAGGATTTGGGCGGTGACGGCTGACCAGAGTCCTAGGAAGAATATCACCAGACACCAAGGAGGGGTCTGGCTCACAACCTAATGGAGGTTTGCAGGAGACCCCGACTTGACCATCATCCCAACCTCATTAAAGAACTCTGTGGAGAGCTGACAGAGAAGCAGAGGCTGGGCCAGAGGCCTGGCCAGTGCCCTCCCTCCCCTGAGCCTCCAAAGTACAGGAGTGGGGCAGCATCTCCCGGGAGGAGACCGCCCCAGGGCATCCGTCTATCTCCAAAGGACAGCCATACAACTCGGAATGAGGGGCTTGAGAGAGCCCCCCCCCACCCCGCCCCTGCTCCTGAGGCTGCCCCATCCCAGCCCAGGCTGTCTCCTGAAGCCAGGCTCAGCTCCGCAGGGCGCTCTGACCTCCTGCCGAAGGCTGTCTTTGTCCCCAAAGTCCCAGCCCTACTTCCTGCTGACCGAGGACTCCAGAGAGGCAGCCATTCACAGGGGAGGTGACCCTGTTGGCCTTGGGGGAGGGGTCCTCCCCTGACCACACAGGGTGACAGTGATTAAACGTACCAGCAGCTGGGCCATCAGGGCCCTCCCTGCTGCTAATTTGGGTCAATTAAGCCAATTTGTCTTTGTCGACTTGAAGTCCCTTCTCTGTAATGGCTGCGGTCCCTCTGGGGCTTCCAAGGGAGGAAGCAGTGCGGAGGAAAGGAGGAGGCAGTACCCTGGCCTCGATGGCCTTTCTCCCAAAGCCCCAGGCTCAGGGACATTCCTGAACCTTGTGACCTCTCCTGGTGCACTTCCTGACGGCCTCCACAGCTGTCACCCCTGCACTTGCCCCAGAAGGTAGGTCAGGGAGGGTTAATCCCTGCTCCACAGATGAGCAATTAGGGGTCCTCCAGGGAGGAGACAGCTCTGAGTTAGCGGAATAGAAGGATCTGGGCCTGGCGTCTGGAGCCTGGTCCTGCGCTCCTCTCCCCACACCACTGGGACTCTACAGCTTCCTGAGGGTGCTCGGTCTGTGCCCCTGCGAGGTTCCAAGGAACACCATTTGGAAACCACTTCCCACTCTATCAGGCTCCACTTTCCTCCAGAAGAGGGAGGTGGGGACAAAAATCAGGGTCTCCAGCCAAGGAGAGAACAGCCATCTTCTGGAAGGGACATTAGTGCTGCCTGGAAGCTGAGCCCTGTGAGTGTCCCGGCCTGGCCTCACCTACGAGAAGGGTGGGAGCAGCAGCATTTGAGGCGAGCACAGGGCCAGAGGCCAGGTTCCCAGACTGACATGTAGCTCCACTTACCCCGAGCTGTGGGAGCTGAGACAGGCCCCTTCACTCCTCTGGGCCTTAGTTTACCCAACTTCGGACCTGAAGAGGAAGGTGAAATAGGGCCCTACAACTGTCATATTTGACAAGTCATCCTAGAAGGGGTGGGAGGTGGAGGGGAAGAGGCCCTTCTCTCTTCCATGCCTGCAAGATGGAGTGCTCCCTCTCGGTGTCCACTCTGTAGAAGGGAGAGCCGGCGGGACACTTTGCCTCACTGGCGGGCTGGCAGGGATGAGGAGCGGAACTTCTCAGTGTCCCCTGAAAGACACTACAGCTCATACTTCCTCCCCATGGACTCAGTCTGGGGCCTAACCTTCACGCCAGAGGGAGGGCATCGCCCAGGGCACTGGTTTCCGGGGGAGGTGGGCAGGAGAAGAGAATCTGGAAGCAGGCCGCACACAGGGTCAGTGTCCACCATGGAATGAGTTGAGCTTCCTTTGGAGACCATACCAGACGGCCTTCTCCACCCACCTCATGACCTCATCACACCAAGGGCAGAAGATGGGGAAGCGGGTCCAGGTGGGCTGAAGTAAGTGAACCGTCTGTGGAGAGAAGAGAGTCATCTCTCAGGAGACCTTCCCAGAAGTGCTGGTACAGAACACCAGAGGCAGCTGCACAGGGCCACGTGGGGACATGGCCTCTCAAGGAGGTCTTCCTGTGAGATCTGTCGCCTAGCCTGGGCCCGGCTTTCCCGGGTTGGAGGCAGACCAGCTGGCCTGTGCGAGGCCCAGCGGTAGTTTCTTGGCGCTAAGCTCTTCTGTGAAGTCCTCTTTGGGGCTGCACCTTTGCTGACAGGAAGTGGGTGGGTGAGGGTCAGGGTGCAGGATAGTGACAAAGGCAGGAGACCCTCACCTCCCAGGTGTCCTCTCCTGGGTCACTACCTCCGTGGATAAACTAGTGTAGAATGTCAGATGTGAGGGACCTCAGATCCCCCAATCTGTGAGTCTCGGGGGCTCGCAGGACAGGAGGCTGAGTGACAGACTCACAAACCACCTGGAGCCTTGGGGCAGAAGCTGTCAGGGCTGGAAGGGGCCCAGGGAGGGCCCAGCTTAGCCCCTTGCTAACGTTCCTGGGAGAGAGATGGAGGCCCAGAAAGGGGCCCCAGGGGAGGGGACGGGTCAGCGGCCAGCACGCCATGCAGATGTGCTCCGTGGAAGCCAGCTGATGACTCCCAGGCTTAGCCAAGTGCGGCCTTCCAGGTCATATTAAATAATCCCCCACACTGGGGTCGGTACCGTGGGCGGGGAGGGGATGGGCCATGCCTGCTCCCATACAGACATCCGTTTGACAGTGGGGGCACACATGGCAAGGTGGGTGGTCATGCAGAATGGACTTTGCCCCTGACCTTGGAGGGAGCCCACAAGGGGCCGTCCCTTCTCTAGGTGTGGTCCGTGGCCCTGTCCTCCCCTGGCCAGTTCTCTCCCCTGACCCTCCCTCCCCCGCCGCCGACCCTGCCTTCTCAGCCTCCTTGGGGCCCCTCTCCTTCCCCTCCACTCTCAGCTGTGTGCTGAGACAGCCATGCTCTGAGCCCTGGGCACCAGACCCAGCCACCCAGCCTGGTCTGCTCTGGATATCGCAGGGCTTCCTCCCTGAGGTCACCCATGAGGCCTGTCACCCCCTGAGCCCCACCTGAGCCCCCCGTCCCTCGGCGGAGCTCCCCTGCTCCCACCCAGAGGCCAAAGTGGGCAAAGCGCCTGCCATCTAGACCTCTCCCTTTCCTGCCTGCCCCCTCCCTCACCCAGCCTGGGGTCTGATTGGCAGTGCTGCTATAAAGTGACAGCAGAAGTAGTTGTCACCTGCCAGAGCTTACTCATGACCTGGCATTTTTTCCCAAGGGCTTTGCACATATTAACTCATAGAATCCTCCCAACAACCCCGGTGGGTACCAGTACTGTTCGCACTTTGCAGACAAGGAAGCAGTCCCAGAGAGCGTGGTGATTTGCCCAAGGCCACACAGCAACTGGGGTGCGGAGCCAGGACCAGGCTCAGCCAGGACCAGGCACCCCTTGAGTCTGGGCTTCACAGCGACTTCTCAGGAAGGGTCACCTGCTTCCTTGCTGTCACCACACCACCCGGGCCCCATGTCTCTCCCCTGGACCACCGCAACTGCACCCCGTGTCCGAGGGGCTGTCATCAACATGAAAATCTGGCCACGTCACCACCACATTCCCACCTTTACTAGCTTCCCTCTTCTGTTGCCCGTGTGCAGGATAGAATCCTCCAAGCTCCTCACAGTGGCAGCCGGGGCGCTGATCTGGCTTCGCCCATTCTCCTGTGCTTTCACCCACCTCTCTGCCCTCTCCCCCCAAACATGTGCTTACAGGGTGCTCCCCCACCCAGATGGCCCTTGGTGCCTGAACTCACAACACCCCCAATATCCCATGTGGCCAAGCCCTGGCTCTTCCTGGAGAAATCCTACTCCCGCTCCCCAGCTGAGAGGCCAGTTGAGCCTCCGGGGGGACCCCATGATTCCCTGCCCTATACACCCCCAGCAGCCAAGTTGCCTCCCTGTGATCTCTCCCCCTCAGAGTCCAGTGGTGACCTCTCTCGGCCCCACCTCTCTCGACCCCACATGGAAAGCCTTTGAAGGACTGAATAAGGGAACAAATGCATTTTCAGGAAGATAAAGTCCTAAGTCTAATGAGAGGGATTTATGATGAGTAGCAATGGCTAGCATTTATTCCTAAGCGAGCACCTATCTGCCTGGCGCCACGTGCGAGCCTGCGTCATACCCTCCCGTCCTCACGGCTGTCCCGTAAGGCATCTAAACCGTTGTCAGCACTTTAACGCACAGGCAACTGAGGCTCAGAGAGGTTGAGCAGCTCTCTCAAGGTCACACAGCTTGAGAGAAGCGGGCCTGGGGTTCAAAGTCAGGTTTGTCTGAGTCCAAACTTGAGCTGCAGACCCCCACTGCTGGCAAACCCACTGCCCAGAACTGCCCAGAAAAAATGAGGCGAGCCTGGAAGGGCCGGGCATGCATGGGCAGCGCTGAGAGCGCCCGTCCTCGGCGGCCTGAAGAGCAGCTTGCATTTCCGTATGTAATCAGCCATGAAGTCCTAAGTGAGCAGACTTAGGTCCCTTGTCCCCGACTGTCACATGGGCAATTGGGGCGCTCTGAGCATGAACTATATGATGAGTGAGGCTCAGCCCGTCACTAGTACCGCATGGCTCTTCACGGCCGGGCCCAGTGAAGGTGTCTCTTTTTGGGAGTCGGGTGAGCCCGGCACCCCCATCTTCAGGGCCACGTGGGACAGGAGGGGCTGCCCCTTCCAGGCAGGCTCCTTGGGGGGCCCTTCCCTGGTCATCCAGAGCCAGCCTGGAGGAGGCACCAGCTTCCCCGCAATACACTCTAGCTTCAGGGCAGCCTGGCCCTGTCCTGCTGTCCCACCGGGGCTGCAGTCCAGCAGGGAACCGCCCTGTGCCTGCAGTAAGCTCTGGGCTTGTTGGCCGGCAGGAGAAGGGCTGAGGCAACCCTGCACAGGATTCTATGCTTCTAGAAATGATTATCGGTCAGCTCCTGCCACGATAAAGCTGCAGAACAGAGGAGCCCCACCCTCCAGGTCTCTTTCTTGGGCATCTGCTGGGTGTCTGGAGGTTGGCTGTTCTGCACTGGGCTCGGCCGGCTGGACTCCGAGCTGCAGTTTGGGCCCCGGTCGCTCCACATTTCTTGAATCTTCTTTGGACCGGATGCTACTTGGGGTGTATTCTTCTCGTGGTGAAAAGGCCCAACCGTGCAAGCCTGTTTCAAGCCTCTGTGTGTTTCATTCTCTGGAATCTCATTAGCTGAAGCAAGCTGTGGCCAAGCTCCAGATCAGGAGGTGGGGGAGGCCACCCCATCTCCACAAAGCTATGGTGGGGTACAGGGCACTGAAGAACCAAGACCAACAATTCCATCTGCCACCAAGGGAGAAACTGAGGCAGACTCAGAGCCAGAAAGGGCCCCAGAGATCACAGGCATAGAAACTGAGGCCCAGGGACAGGACAGGACATGCCTAGGGAGGCATGGGACGAAGCCTCATACTCTGCATTTGTGCTTGTGTCCCTTGAGAGAGGGAGGGGCTGGACCACCTGGGGTTGGGGGCAGTGTGCCACTCCCAATCCCGTGACCTCCCCTAACGAGCAGACACACGACAGCTTGAGTGTCTCCTGCTGCCATCCCTACAGCCCTGCCTGGCTGTACCCGCCCTACCTGAAGGACAGCTCCCCACTCTGCATCTCCTGTTCACCCCTTCCCTCCCCCCTCCTTTCCCTTACTCCTTCCTTTCTTCCTCCGGCTTTACATGCAGACACAGTTCCTAAGAACAGTAGCCTCATGGAATCTCATGGTTGGAAGGTCCTCCAGGCCAACCCTGTGCCTGTGCAGAAGCCCCTGTGGGAGATCATCAGCCTCAGGCGGCTGGGATCCTTCCAGGGATGGGGAGCTCACTAACCCCACAAGGCAGTCCTTCCCATTGCCGGACAGCTCAGACCCCAAGAAATTACCACCTCATTTTTAGTTCCAAGTCTGCCTGCTCCAAAATTCCATTCGCTGATCTTAGTCCAATATTTAGGAAAACTTACATGTCCTCTGGAGCCTGGGGATACAGCGATGAGTTGAGAGTCTGTCCTCACATCCAAGGGACCACAGACCACAGGGGAGGCTGACAAGGGTACAAGGTGACAAGTGTTCGGGTCGGGGAATCATGGTTGTCCTTGGGTGGTGTCCTAACCTTCCTGCATCCTGGAGCCACAGACAGATCTCTTCCTCTTCCCTCTTATCCTGAGATGCCTTTGTGCTAGTCAGACCTGGGCTTCAATTCTGGAGTCTGATCTATTAGCTGTGACCTTGGGCATGGCTAGGCCGTAGCGCCCTCCTGTATAACCCTGGGCTAATGCCTTGTGGGAGAACAGAAGGAAGACTACATAAAGCTCTTGGCACACAGACGGGCTCCACAAATGGCACTGTCCTCCCCATCGCTGCTTGTCCCAGGCCCCAAGAGGGAGGCAGCAGTTAGCACATCCTCACTGGGCAAGTTCAGACTTTGACCTGCAGGGCGGGACTTCACAGTTGCCCCCAAGCAGGAGTGAGCAAAGGACTGTTGAGAAGGGGAGTCTGTTGTCTGCCTTCTTGTTGCTTCCTCTCGGGAAGGAGGACTGGAGCCACTGCGCCCCGAGAACCATGTGGGGCGTTACGAGCACAGAGGTGTCAGGGCAGATCTCATCAGAGATCCGGGAGCGGGTGGCCTTCACACTGAAGCGATGTCACCTGTTCTTGTGTGGTGTCTTCTGGAATCTGAGGGCTGTAAGGAAGCTCAGAAAGGGCTCGTTGAATACCCCATCTTGGGCTCAGAGTCAGGAGGGTCTGGGCACTAAAGACAGATGCAGGGGCCACATCTGGCCCCCACAGCAGACACGGTTCAGCATTGACTGCTCAGATTCACGGTCACCCTCGTCTCAGGCTCCTCCGCAAGAGGAGCTGGAATTCCTCAACCAGTCTTGCCTTGCAGCAGCCCACGCAGCTTCCTAAAGGAGGCATGTTCCAGGTGTGGGTGGGGAGGGCCCTGGGCTCAGTTCTGCTGCCCTCCCTGCAGGTGCTCAGGAGACAGCGGGCTGGGCTGGCTTTGAGTGGACCCGGTACAGGGACCGGGCAGGAGAGGAGGAAGCAGAAGGCTGTTGTCAACAGAGGGGGCCATCGGGTGAGCTGGAGGCTGGGGCAGGTGCCTGCCTGGGGTCTGGCCCCTTGGTCTGAGGATGCCTGGAGCCCAGGCTGACCTGACAGGTTGCTGCAATAACATAAACTCGGGAAATTCTTGGCAATTACGGCGCTTGCTTCTCATGCCATGCAAGCGTCATCCAGGTCCCCTGCTTTTGTCCTGCTGTCTTGAGTGTATGCTGGGGGCAGGGTGTATGGGAGGGGGCTGGGAGATCAGGCCAGGCACCACCTCATGGTGTGACTATCCTGCTCCAGAACCCTAGTGGCTCCCCATCACCCACAGCATGATGGGCAAACTTTTAAAAGCTATCATGCATGTGAAAGCCTCTGTGAAAATCCCTGACTACAGAAGCTACTGGGGACCCCTGTAGCACCCCCTCCTTGTGCCACCCTGGGCCTTGTAGGGCCTCGGACCCATCTGCAGGGCTCCAGGGCATACAGCTAGAAAACCCCTGGGATAAAATCCCCAGATTCTTCCGTCTGACACCCAAAGCCCTTCGCCCCCCCTCCATCACTGCCCCCTGCCATCCTCCTCAGCTCTCTGTTTGATGCCACTCAACCCAGAGCAACCTTACTCCCAGGTCCCATTTGCCACCCTGCTCCCTCTGCCTGGAAGCCCCCACCCTGCCAGGTCCCATTACACTCCTGAGTTGATGCGTTTCTCCCATTCTTGGACAACAAGCCTGCTACTGAGTCCCTCCGTCCCTGCCCCCACCCCCGGGGCATCTGGCTCCCCCTGAGCCTTGCAGCACTGCCTACCTTTTAGCGTGGTTATTTATGTACCTGTCTGTTCTCCCTGTTCGCCAGCAAATTCCTTACAGACAAAAACTATCTTCTTTATCTCTGTCTCCCTGGCAGCTCCCAGCAGGGTCTAGAGCGGAGAAGGGGCTGAGTAAATATTTATGTGTTAAATATCTTTATTGTAGTACTGGGCAGTCGGGCTGCAAGGTGGAAGGCCCAGTCCTTGCCCTCAGTAAGGCTTCGGTCTAAGAGAAAGCAAAACCTGGAAAAGGAGTCGCCATACACAGAAAAATGCAGAATAATGGATGCAAGCAGCTCAGAAGTGCCTAACCCAGCCTTGGGGGTGGTCAAGGAGGGCTTCACAGAGGAGGTGACACTTAGGAGAAATCAAAGGACAAGCGACACCTGCCAGGCAAAGTGTGCGGGGAACAGCATTGCAAAGGCCCAGAGGCAGAGAGTGGGGCTGGAGTGGCCCAGACCCAAGTGTGTGGTGTGGGGAGTGGGAGATGACTTGAGAGCAGGTAGGGACACACAATGCAGGGCACTGTGGGAATGAAACGCTCCTGGAATATTGGCCCAGGGAGCAGGATAGAAGGCATCCTACGAGGAGGAGGAATGGGCAGCAATGAAGCTGCATGGTACATCGGGGAGACAGGAGTTGTGAGATCTCGGGCAGGGTTTTTCCTCTTCTCTGAACTTCAGTCTTCTCACCTGTAAAGTGGGTGGTTCCAATCAGAGAGTCTTGAAGACCCTTGACCAGCCCTGGATCAGAAATGCCCGTGGAGCACCAGCTAGACGACTGCCCGTCAGTCAGTCAGTGTGGAGCCAAGAGCAACCAGGTACAAGAGGGCCTGGGCTTGGAGGGGCAGTGAGGGTGGGGCAGAGCAGATCAGGAGGGCTCCCAGGGGGCGATGGGGAGCACCTGTGAGCCGGGGTCCATGAGAGTCCTCAGTATGGATTCCCTTACCTACTCTTGACAACACCCATATGTAGGTGGGTTTTGTTGGCCCCATTTTGTGGGTGAGGGAGTTGAGGCCCAGAGATGAAGTGGCTTGATCTCCCAGCAGCTGGCAGGCAGATCGCATCACCCAAGGTCCCACCCTCCACCCGCCCTGGCCCCAGGAAAATGGCCCAGGCCCCACAGTCACCCTGCACATGTGGTCATTCTTCTTTCCGGGCCGTGTCACAACCCTGTGGGGCAGAGAGGGAAGGGATGGTTAACCTCCCGGGACTGAGGGACTGTCTGTACGGAACCCATGACAGTCTCAAGCAAACCAAGACAGATGGGTCACACTGCTCCCCTGCAGGTGGTGAACTGAGGCCTGAGTCACTCCTTGCAGGGGGCAAAGGCCCTGGTCCCCAAATTGGCCCCACCTCTGGCACACACACATGTTCCAACCCAGGGGCAGCTTGAGAGCGGGGCCTCCCTCACAGCCTCCCAGTTCCCAAGGCCTCAGCTGGGGGCCACAGGAGACTTTCTGGGAAGGCACGAGACTGTAACTGAGTCAGGGAAGCCCAGCCAAGGCTCAAAGCCTCAGGACCGTCTTGGGCTCCTTCTCTGGGTCCCGATGCCCAGGCTGGCTTGGAATGTGCTCTGCCCCTCCATGGGCGACTCTCTCCTCCCCAACTGGAAACTCCCTAAAAGAGGCTTTGTGGACCAGGGCCCAGCCATGCAGCCCCAGCTGATCCCCCCACCACCACCACCCATCGGGAGTCTGACTTCCGAACCCAGCTCTGCAGCGAAATCTCTGGGACCGTGAACAAACACCTTCCTGTCACTGGGCCTCAGTGAAAACGGGATCGGAGGAAGGCCCACCTATTAGGACTGGGGTCAGAACATCAGAGACAGTTCACGCACATGGGCACTGTGGCCAAGCCACCAAGTCCCGCGTCCGTGGTAGCGCCGGCCCCCAGAGCGGCTCTGGAAGGAAACACAGCTCTGTCGGTCAGTACGCCTGGTCCCCAGCTTCCAGGTCCCAGTGCTCCCCAGAAGTGAGGCCAGGGCCAGGGAAATCAGGAGGCCGGATGGGGCCTGCCCCAGCTCTGGGGCCTGGGGCCAGAAGCCTCTTTGCCTCTCTGAGCTGTGGTTCCTTGCCTGGCAGAAACAGGGATGTTATTTCCTGGGTTTATTGTGGGGCCAGAGCAATACACTTAGCCCAAGGTCTGCTCTCCGTAAAGCAGCCCCGAGGTCTAAGCTGGGCCCCCCAAGGTCTAAGCCGGGCCCCCCCAAGGTCTGAGCCAGGAGCCCCCCCAGGAGCTTGCCCTGCCCTTCGAGGCCCTTCTGAGCAGGGTAGCCCTGACCCACACACCTGGATGGAGTGGGCTGCAGGGGTGATGGATTTCCCCAACTGTCCCCGAGCCTCCCTCCTCCCGAGGCCCAGCTCCAAACCCGACCCTACCCACCCCAGGCAGATGCAAGCTGGAGCCACTCACACACACTCACACACTCACTCACACACACACACACACACACACACACACTTTCTTTTTCTGTTGTTTGCAGCTAATTGTTTATTAGGAGATGCAGGCGCTGCGCCAGTGGGAAGGCTCAGCTTGCTTCTCTATAATTAGGATAATGCACATTAGTCATTTAGTGTAACTCAGAGAAGAGCCCCTCCCCTGCTGCTCCCGTAGCAGCTCCCAGGCCCGGCTGCCCTGCGTCCCCCACCCCTGCCCACCTCCCTGCCCTGTCCTCCATCCCCGCCCCCCACCCCCAGGCACCTGCCGGGCTGAGGTGTTCTCCCTCCCCCTCCCCCTTCTCCCTCTCCTGGTTTCTTTTTCTACCTTCCCTCTTCTCTCCTGACTCTAGCTTTCTCTCTCCTTCTCCCAACCACCACCCCGCCCCTTCCTCCTCCTTGCCTCATTTCCACTGTCCCCCCTTCTCAGCCCTCCTGTGAGCCAGAACCAGAGGCCAGGGCAGGTAAGGCCAGCAGAGGTGGTCAAGGTCAGGCCCTTGGGCAGGGGCAGTTCAAGCGTGTGGCATGACCTCGTGGGGGGCCCACCTCCCTCAGGCCTGCTTCCCTGGAAGGTGCCCTGCTTGTAGCTGCCCTTCCCTCCTCCCTCCCCGAGGCCCGAGGACTGGACTGGCAGAGCAGGGCTCTGTCCGCAGAAGCCCCCTCCCCTGAGCACAGCAGTGGGACTCCGTTGCCTTATCCCCCCAGGCACCTGTGATCTTCCTGAAATCCCAGAAACAGGGATGTTTGGAGCCATGTGGGCTTAGGGTTCTGGGGGCCCTCCATCTCACGTGGCCCCAGGTGGGTAGGGGAAGTTGGAAACCAGGGGCTATTCCAGCAGCTTCCTTTTGTTCTGAGACCCACAGCCACTGGGAGACTCCAGACCTGGCCACATAGGAATCCCCTCAACCCCTCTTCCTCCACGCTAGAGCCCCCACCCAGCCCTTTCTACCACAAAGGGGACCTCACATCAGGCCCTTACAGCTGGGCCGACTGAGGTTGGCCCTCGCCCTAGGAGTTGTGGCAGGGGGCAGAGGTGAGGATGGGGTCCCCTCCGGATTTTCAGAAATCAATAGAAGAGCTGTTCCCTAGGGGTGAGGGATGCTTGCCTGGAAACACAAGGCCTCCTTGTGCGCAGCAGCCTTTCTGAGCCTCTGGCCCCCATCCTGAGTTCACAGATGCAGACAGACTAACAGACACACACTCCCAGCTCCTAAGGGCAGGTCCCAGAGCAGGCACTGGATGGGGGGAAGGGGCAGGATCACTGTACATTTTGGAAGGGACCAGGATTCTGTCCCCACAGCTGATTAACCCCTCCTCTCTGGAACTCACCCAGCCCAGGAACCCTGCCTCTGTGCTCAAGTTCCTCCAGCCCTGGGGTCACCATCAGGACTCCCTCCAGAGGTCTGTCTCACCCCCTCCCTGGCTATCCCTTCTCACCCTCCCTCTCTTCGTGGGCCCTGAGGCTCTGTATCCTGCCTGGCATTTACAGCATTCCACAGACAGCGAGGAAACTAGAGAGGAAGGGAGTGAGCGGACCCAGCCAGGCTCTCAGGACCAGGAATCCATTCCTGGAGTCACTCCCTTCTGGCTCTGAGGCTCGGGCTCCGGGGCTAGCAGGAAGGTGCCTCTGGGGCCAGCAGGGAGCCCGGACACAGGAGCCCTGGCTCCTGGGATCTCTGACCTGCTGTGCTACGTTCTGAGCAGTTCTTCCCTCCCCAGGCTCCAGGTACCCAGGAGCAGGACCCGATGGTCAGGGCCAGCAAGGAGGGCCTCCCAGTGGCAGCTCCTTGGTGGTCATGGCTGCCTGAACCCTTGGGGCCCTGGCCCTTCTTTGGGCCCCTGGGAAGCCCCTGACTTAGCTGAGCTTGGTTCTTCCTCTCATCTGCCTATGGTTCCTCCTCCCCTCCATTCTTCCACCTACATCTCTCTGATTTCCTTCCTTCTTCTAGAAGATGATGGGTCACAGCTGGTGGAGGAAGGGAATTTAGGCTGAGGGAGCCAAAGGAGTGGCCAGGTCAGGATAGCTGTCCCAGGACAGGGGTAGGGCAGGATGCCTGCAGGGGGATGACTGGTACAGACCCTGTGTGTGGGCCTGTGTGTGTGTGCATGTGTGTGCTTGCCCATGTGTGTGTATACCTCAGCAGACATGACCTCCCAGGAACCCTAGTCATTCATTGGTTCATGGCTCTGTGCTGGGTGCCAGGGATAAAGGAAGCAATTGCGCAGCATGCGGGTGACCCCTGGTCACAGCAGCAGAAGGTTTGGGCACAGGGAGGAAGGGAGCCAGTCACTGGGTTTTGGGGGACCCCCGCGTCCCACCTCAGGAGGCCATGTGATGTCCCTTCAGTGATGAGGACGGTAACTCTCAAACAAAAGCTGATATTTAAAGAGGCTGACGCGCACAGCGTGGCTGAAGGGCTTTATGAGTCCGCTTATAACCCATGCATTTCCTTTTTGGAGCCTCGAGGTGGAGGGAGGGTCTGCTATGACCGCTCCCCCCAGGACAGCTGAGGAAACTGAGGTAGAGGTGTGCTCAGCTGCTGCTTGCCCAAGCTCACACAGCTGATGAAGGCAGAGCCCACTGGAGGGGAGCCTTCCTGACCCTCTGTTCTGGGGTGGGGACCCTGCCGTCCCTACAGCGAAGAGACAGGGAGCTCCCGGGTAGACACAGGAAGTGACCTGGTGGCCCATCACCGGTGCTCCTGGCAGTGAGAAGGCAGCGGGAAACTGAGGCAGAGTAGGGGATGGGTGCTTCTCTCCCAGCCCCTCCCCCCAGCTTCTTCCAGCCAGGAGTCGCAGAGAGTGTGACCATACGGGGAAGTTGCCTCCCGAGGATTTGCATCCTCCAAGGAGGAGAGCAAGAGCCACCTGGGGGCTATGGGCTTCTGGAAGCTTCAGTTGCCTCCAGCCCACCCTCCACGGCCCACGACGGGAGTGGTTAGCTCTTGTATGCACCCTGGCTGCTCCCAGCCCAGCTAGGGCTCCATGCACACGGGGCCTCAGCACGGGGGGCTCAGGATCCAGGCTGGGGGGGAGACAGCCCCACCGTAATGGAGCTGCCTTGGGGAGGAGCATAGCGAAGTGGGGGAGGGAAGGGAGATTGGGGCTGGCGGGGAGGGGAAGGCGGACAGCTCAGGCCCACAGGAAGGCACTCATTCCTCTACTGGGCTGCTCCTCAAAGAGACGGTTTAGAGCAGCCCCAGCCTTGGGTGGGGATGTCCTCCGCAGACCAGCCTATACAACATCCTTGTTGTATAAGAGAGAAAGACAAACATGTCTCTGCATGATGAGCAGAGCCTCGGGCTGGACGTAATCCCCTGCTGGCTCTCTGGCTGGCATCTTTGTGCAAGACCCAAACTGTATCCCAGGACATGGAGGCCCTGTCCTAACAGATAGGGCAGGGCAGTGTTCGGGGCCCACCAGGCCCAGCTGTCATTTCCCCTTTATCCAGCTGACTTCTGCCTGGTCCGGAACCCACCAGACTCCCCGCACACATGGCACCTGCCTGCGCCTAGGTCACCCAGGTGGCATGCAGGGCAGGGACTATCTGCTTCTCCCCAGATAGGCCCAGAGAAGGGAAGACACGGGCCGGAGGTCACACAGCAGGCCACTGGCTGGTCTGCCTGAGCTGGATTCCAGGGCCCCCCAAAACTTGTACTCCTTCTAGCCTCGTGCTGCTTTTGAGCTCCCTGGGACACTCTGCTCCACGCACCAATCATCTCTGTACTTGTCTTTTTTAACTTAACAGACACTGACAGAAGACTGCTGTGAGCTAAACAATACATCAAATGCTAGAGAAAAGCAGGTCGGCCCTTCCCTCCTCAGAATGAAATAACCAATAAGCGTTGAATGAATAATAAATGAATGAACACTGGGCATGGACTCTGTACCAGCAATTTGCTTATTTAGTCACAACAACGTTAGGAAATAGGTTCTAGGATCCTTGTTTTATAGGTGTGGAAATTGAGGCCCAGAGAGGTTAAGTAACTTACCTAAGGTCATACAGCGAGAAAGTGTCAAAGCTGGGATCTGAGTGTGAGTTTGTGTGGCTCCCCAACCACACAGGTTCTTTCTTTCTTTTTTTTTTCCCCCGATTTCCTTTAAAAAAAAAATCTTGGAACAGCTTCAAACACTTTCCTTCATTTTTTAATGACATTTGTTGTTTCCTTTCTAATTTTACAAGCAATGCATGTTCGTTGCAGACAACTGGAAAATACTTCAAAGCCTAAAGTAAAAAAATAACAATCACCCAGAATCCCCGCCCCCCAGATATAACCACCATTAGCATTCTGATGTCTTTCCTCTCAGGGTCTATATCTTTTTATGTAAAATTGGTATCACACCGTAGAGCCAGTTTTATACCCTTCTTTGTTCAGTTCAAACTATTTTGCGAGCATTTTCCTGTCTGAGTCAATATTTTCTTTTTTTGAAAACTAGACCTGTCACGGCTGCACACATCCATTCTTAAGCATGTACTTTTATTTAACCAAACCCTGCTTTTGGACACTTAGGTGTTTCTAATTTTTTACTGAGAAACATAACATTGCAGTGAATATCTTTTTATAGAAATCTTTGAGCTGATGTCTACACACGGGATTCCCAAAGGGGAGTCACTGGGTCAAGGAGCATCAACAGTGTCAAGGTTACCCCCCCCAATTACGGTTGATTGAAATTTGCTTTTTTCTTTTTTTAATTTTTTTTATTAACATATAGTATATTATTAGCCCCAGGGGTACAGGTCTGTGAATCGTCGGGCTTACACACTTCATGGCACTCACCGTAGCACATACCCTCCCCAATATCCATAACCCCACCACCCTCTCCCTACCCCCCCTACCCCCAGCCACCCTCAGTTTGTTTCATGAGATTAAGAGTCTATTATGGTTTGTCTCCCTCCTGATCCCATCTTGTTTCATTTTTTCCTTCCCTACCCTCCAAACCCCCCCACTTTGCCTCTCCACTTCCTCATATCAGGGAGATCACAGTGTCAAGGTCTTTAAAGCATATTTTGAAAGTGCTTTCTAGAAAATTGTCTCGCGTACCCTCTGACCAAAGGGTGTGTGGATGCCTCATTCCTTACAGCCCTTGCTAATACTGGTATCACTAATTTAAAACACAAAAACCAAAAAACCTTCCTCAAGACAGTTTTTTTCCAACCAAGGCACCCCTCTCCATGGTACCTGGTATATTGGTTCATGATTCCCTATTTTGCTGATGGGGAAATGGGGCCTCAGAAATGGCAGGCTTGCCCCAGTGAGATCTAACCCATGAGCCAAGGAAGAGCAGAACTGGAAGCCGGGCACCCCTCTTCCTGGCCAGAGCCGTCTTCCAGGCACCCTCAGAAGGGAAATTCCTCCTCTGAAGCTCTCCTGGGCCAGAGAGGTTTTCCTCCGAAGTCCCAGCCCTGCTATGGGCCTAGAGGTTTGAGCCTGACCTGCAGGGGGTAAGGAGGGGGGTGGTTTCACTGTGCAAAGCCCATCCCTGGCCTCTTGACAGCAGACGCATGGACCCTGGGATCCAGGCCATCTGCAGCAACCATGTCTCTTGCTGCCTCTTGTTCATTCCTTCATCCATTCATAGATTTGGCGCTTGTATGTGCCGGGCCCTGTTCTAGACTCTGGGTCCTTCTTCATCCACTGTCAGCAGCACCAAATTACAAGCCACAGCCTTCAGCATCTCCCAACCCTTCCAGCCTAGTGCTGTGTTTTCCAGACCCTGTGATAACAGGCCTGGAATGCTTGCTAAACATACAGATCGCCGGGTTTCTGCCCTGGTGATGAGGATGGTGTTAAGCCTGGGTCCAGCCCTAGAGTCGGTTTGCGCTTGTTTTGTTTGCTCCTGCTGAGTCTTAGGGTCACGCAAGTTCAGGAGCAAGTGCCGAAGGATCCCCTGACACTGACATCTGGTGTAGCACACACACACTCACACACACACACAGGTGAGTAACCAAGTCTGCTCCCGGCACAGCCCAGTGCCCTCGGGCCCTGCTGACACCTTGCTGTGTCCCTCAGCCTCAAACTCACCAAAGCTAATGACAATCTTTTTCTTTCTTTTTTTTTTTTCTGATTTGCTAGTGATTAGTTTTAATTTTGGGACAATTAGAGGTAGAAGCAGGAGGCATCTGATCTTGATTAGATAGAAGCAGGGAGATGGCCAGAGGCACCCCCTGCTCCCGCCTGCCTGGCTCTAGCCTCCAATCGGTTTGGGGGGGAAAGGGCAGGGTCTGGCCTGCACGCCTGGAGAGAAAGTGAGAAGGTTTCCTGGGGGTGCCCAGAGGCCCCCGCTGTGCTCCCAGACATCAACAGCCAGCTGAGATGAGGAGGGAGGGCCTCTGTCCAGCCACTGGCCCTGTGCAGGTGCCTCAGGATTTATAGGACGGTAGAATCGAGATTCTTGAACGCAGTGTCTGCCCATACCCCAGTCCAGCTGGAAAGGCAAAAGCATAGCTGAGCAGGTGCCTCCTGGTATTGGGGGTGGCCTGATCATTTGCGTGTCACACACACCAGGGCCAAGCTCCAGGTTGGTCAGAGCCTGAACTGGACAGAGCCAACCAGTAGGGAAGCACAATCCAGGTGGCCATGGTGAGAGGCGATGCCAGGACCAGGCACGGATGGATGAGGGGACCCCACACCTCATCTCCTGCCCTCTTCTCTTGGGTGCTGGTGGGTTCAGTCCAATGCCCTTGGACACAGGGCCAGTGAAGCCTCTATTCATTCCATCATGTCTTTTTTGGAACAAGAAAGAAACAATGAAGGTCGCCGCCTCTCAGGGGAGCATAACCCAGAAGCAGCCCTGGGTTGGTGCTCCCCAAGGAGCTGGGCAGGGAGGGATGGGTGTGCAGGCTGTGGCACAGACACCCCCTCTGAGACACCCCGCTGTGAAGAACTGGGTGTACCTTCTGGGGTCAGCTCAGCGGGAAAGGGTCACATGCTAGGTGTGGTGTCAGGAAGGGGCTGGGAGTGCCTTGGCCACCATCCTTATCCCTGCGTGCTCTCCCAGCCCATCTTCGTCCCTGGTACGGTGTCTCCTATTGGGGAGACTGAGGCTGTGAGGGGCACACATGGCCAATCCCCTGTGTGAGTCTGCTTGGGTGGCCCTCCCACAGCACCACAGGCTGGGTACTAAAACGACAGACCCTTGCTTCTCAGTGCCGGCCCTGGAAGTCCAAGGCCAGAGGGTCAGTGGAACAGACTGCTCCTGGGCCTCCCTCCTTGCCCTGCAGTGGGCCGCCTTCTCCCTGTGTCTTCCCGCGGCCTTCCCTCTGGTATCTGTGTCTTGATCCCCTCTGCTGGTAAGGACGCCAGTTGTACTGGACTGGGGCCTACCCTAATGACCTCATTTTACTCTCATCACCTCTTTGCAGGCCATGCCTCCAAACACAGCCACATTCTGAGCTCCTGGGGGTGTCAGGCCTTTCATGAATGAGTTGGGGTGGAGGGGGTCACAATTAAACTCAAAACACCCCTCATGTGCCCGAGAGGATGTGGAGAAGCCCTTTCTGTGAGAAGGAGAGGATCCCGGGGCCAGGCCCAAATGCCTCAGAAGGCCCGAGGCTGTGTACACAGAGAAGAGCCAGGCTGCCACTCCGGCGGGGAGGCCGCTCCGAGGGGAGCCGAGGCAGGACAGGAAGACAGGGTCAAGCCTGGTCCCCAGGGCAAGCTGGCCCAGAATACTAGAGCAGGAAGTAGGGGTCTGGAGGGCAAGTGATCTGGGGAGCAAGAGGAGCAGGGGGGCCAAGTCTGAAGACCAGCTAGGGGCTGCCTGGTGAGGGAGGGGCAGGTGTGCTCCAGCCCATGGGAGCAGCTGCCTCTCTGTTGGGGGTCCAGGCTGTCCACAACTCATACCCCTATGGCACCTCTCCCCCCAACCCTGACTCCCCCCCGCCAACCCTCAGATCTGTGTAGGTCTTCTCCTGCCCCACCCGCAGTCCGTCCGGAAACCGTCCAGCAGTTCTTTATCCTCAGGCTGGGCCTGCTCCACGCCAAGATGCAGGCCAGCATGCACACTTGCGTGCGCGCGCGCGCACACACACACACACACACACAAACAAGCTTGCACACACCTTCCCACAGAGCATCCCTGAAAACCTCATCTGTCTGCTGACGGCTCCCCAGGTCTCCCCTTCGGCCCCCCGCCACCCCCAGAGCACTTTCAGAGCCTCTCCCATAGCCCTGGGGAAACTGAGGCCCAGAGAGATCGAGCAACTTCCTTCAGGCTGCAGAGTCAGTGAGCCCAGGAGAGCAGGGGTTAGTGCTGGAGTCTCAGAAGCACTCACCGCCCCCACAGAGGAGGCTCAGGGCCCCGGAGGATAGAATGGAGGATAGAATGACTCATGGTGGTGACTGGAGGGGCTGCCGTGTGTCACGACGACATAAATACAAACACTGTAGCGCCCTAATACTGTCTTTTCTGGCTCCCCTGTCTGAAAGCAAGCTGATTTTTTTTTAACACAGGTTGCTCCCCCTTTCAGAAACTCAGCCTCCTTATCCGCTGCTGCCCAGCGCCGGGACCTCCCTCAGAGCCACCCAATGTCCCCTCGGATGCTGCAGGACATACTCCTACCCCACATGGCACCCCAGTCTGTGGGCAGCTCCTTCCAAAAACCATTCATTCACCAAAATCCACTGAGGGCAGAGGGATGCATGCAAACGTGGTCTCCAGTCCCCTCCTCCATGCCCCCATCTGCTGCCCATTTGGTGACTTCTGCCCCCACTGTGCCTCCCAGGGGTCCAGATGGCCCACGGGGAGCTTGGGACAGTGAGAGGGTCAGAGGGGACTAAGTGCCACTTAGCAGCGTCTGGGATCTCCTCAGGATGGTAAGCAAGGCAGGGACAGTGGTTATGATCTCTGTAGCCCCTCCCAGCCTGGATAGGGAGCGCTTACAGCTGTGGCAGCTGCCCTTCCACAACCCCAGTGGGACAGGCATGGCCACCCCTCCCCATCCCAGCCCTGGCCATCCCACCACCCAGAGCAGTGCCCTCCTCTGCCCCCTTGGCCTCTTAGCTACTCTCAGCATCCCTATGAGGGGACCGATATCACCATCTCAATTTTAGATGTGGGAACCAAGGCCCAACATGGGAAGTAATTTGCCAGCGAGTGTCACAAGGAGAAACTTGAACTTGAGTCTTGAAATCTTTGTTTGCCTGCTTCTCACTGCTTCCAAAGCAACTGGCTGGCTCCCTGTGCCCTGGCTCAGATTGTTGTCCTGGACCCCAAATGTGTGACTTGGGCCAGCCTCCCAACAATGGCGAGGGTCAGAGACTCCTGGAGTAACTGTGGGGCAGGGATTCCTGCCAGGAAAGCTCTCCCCATCTCTCCAGGCATCTTCCTGTCCTCCTCTTGAACTCAGCTACCCACCTGTAGCCCACCATTGGCAGCCAGCATACCCCACAGGGTGCAGAGCATCCACGGGGAAATGTGGCCCAGGAACAGATTTCTGAGAATGGAAGAAGCAGTCTGGTGGTTAAAGCATGGGCCGCACCCCCACAGGCAATTTCCCCAGGTGGTCCCAAGGGCCGCTCAGAGAGAGCCCTGAGCAGGTACATGAGACCAGGTGCCACTTCTCTTAGAGCACCTGACTCCAGGGGCCTATGCCCTGCCCCAAGCAAAATGCTTCTTTTTTCGAAATGAGGAAATTAAACCACAGATTAAAAAAAAAAAAATGGGACATAAACACCAGAGCCACCAGGGTCTCCAGAGCTGGGAATTTTTAATCCATTGCCTTTATGAGGAATTGGCTGGGAAGGTTTGTAGAACTGTCAAGGTTTCTTTGACAGTGATAAAATGATAAATGTGCATAAACTTCAAGTAACCACTATAGTGTCGATAGGAGTCTCCTTGGGACGCGGGTCCTTGTGATGCGGGTCCCCACCAATCAGCTGGTGTAAATCAGCCACGCTTTGTGGAAGGCTTGCTCAGTGCACAGCTTCATAGATAACTAACTTCCATACAAGACAAGATGAGAGGTTCCCTCAGAGAAGGAATATCCCAGGAATTGAGGTCATATTTTGGAGGGCTTCACGGAGGAGGTGGCATTGGCACTGGACAGTGGAGGAAGATTCCTATCTGGACGGGTACAGTTAGGAAAGGAGCGAATTTGACTCAGAGGGCATGGCAGGAGCCAAGGAGGGGAGATAAGGTGGCACTGGTGAGTGATAAAGCCAGAAGGTGTCTAGTCATGCCCGCAGTGGGAACTTGGGGGGAGCAGTGGAGAAAGGGGAGCCTGAAACCCTGTTGTAGAGGGTCACAGTCGGGCTCATGGTGAGTTTGGATTTTTTTTTTTTTTTATTTGTCAGAGAGAGGGAGAGAGAGCAAGCGAGCACAGGCAGACAGAGTGGCAGGCAGAGGCAGAGGGAGAAGCAGGCTCCCTGCGGAGCAAGGAGCCTGATGTGGGACTCGATCCCAGGACGCTGGGATCATGACCCGAGCCGAAGGCAGCCGCTTAACCAACTGAGCCACCCAGGCGTCCCTGGATTTTGTTTTATAAGCAAAAGGGAGAGATTCTTAACTAATATTTACAGACACTGGCATAATTTATAGAGTGCTTTCTTACTTGATTCTCAAAAACAGAACAGTGACAGCACCACATCCTTCGAGATCAGCACTGTTATCATTACCCTGATTTTACAGGTGAGGAAAGTGACTCAGGGGTCCATGGCAAGATCTAGAACTGCTTCTCAAACATCGAACCCCCCCATCTTGGTCCTTCCTATTCCTTGACAGTGTCCAACGGGAGTTGAGCCAGTGGTGAGGGGCCAACAAGCTCCCATCTGTGTCCAGGACAAGCACATCACTTTGCTGCTGTGGGGGGAGGGGATGCCAGGGAGATGATTAGGGGGAGAGGGCAGACCCAGTCATGCCATGTGTCATTGTCCTAGCAACAGCATTCAGGCCAGAACCGGGGCAGGGTTCTGGAGATGGAGGACGGGGGCAGCTTGGGACACACCCCAGAGTTAACAAGCGGAATTGCTAGAATTTGGCAGGGTCCTGCAAGGATGTGGGGATCAGAGACGTCAGACCCAAGGCCCACAAAGGGTTTGGGAGACTGGGGTCAAATTCCCTGAGTGTATAGAACACGGGGGGAGGGAGTAGTGGGAAATAAGGGATCTCTGGGGACCCCGCATCCTCTTAGGCAGTTAGGGCAGGAATGGGCTTGGCTTTGAGAGTCAGGTGGCCCCGGGTTCAAATTTTACTCCTGGCCCCTGTTGCTCAGGTGACTTGGGTAAGTTGCTTAAGCATTCCACACCTTGACCTGTAAGATACAAGAACAGGCTCTCAAAAAAGAGAAATTATTTATAGAAAATGGATCAAATCCAGGGCGATGGTAGAATACCTAGCTGGGAGGGTCCATCTGAGGATCAAACAAGCTAATGCCTGCGGAGTGCTGAGCAGCTTGTAACCCCCAGAGCCCCTGCCTTCCCAGGCCACACTCTCCTCGCAGCCCTTTGTGCACACTACTGGTAAATCTTCACAACCACATTTCCAGGCAGAAGCCCATGTTATCCTCATTTTACAGATGAGGATGCCGGGGAAGGAAGCCTCTAAAGCTTCACCATGCTTTGAGCTGCTATCAGGCCTACTCCCGACCCCATGCGGAGGCAGTGGTGAAGGGGGAAGCGGGGGTTGGAGCTGAAGCCCCACTGCGGGGTGGGAAGCTGGGGTGCCCAGCGGTCCCAGCCCAGCCTCCGCTGACCCCTCCGGGCCCTTGCCTCTGTCTGTCCCCAGCCTCTGGCCGCTCCCACCCAGCCAGCCCCAGCCCCCCCGGTCCGCAGGCCAGCCCGGTGCTGCCGGTCAGCTACCGCCTGTCGCGGACTCGCCTGGCCTTCTTCCTGCGGGATGCGCAGCCCCCGCCACCCGCGGTTGCCAACGGCTCCCTGCAGCGCTCCGAGCCCTTCGTGGTGTTCCAGACCAAGGAGCTGCCCATCCTCAACGTCTCCCTGGGGCCCTTCAGCACCAGCCAGGTGGTGGCCCGGGAGCTGCTGCAGCCGTCCAGCACCCTGGACATCCCCGAGCGCCTGACCGTCAACTGGAAGGTGCGAGCCTTCATCGTCCGCTCCCGCGTGCCCGCCTCGCAGCCGGTGGCCCAGGTGCTGTTCTACGTGGCTGGCCGCGACTGGGACGACTTCGGCGTCACCGAGCGACTGCCCTGTGTCCGCCTACACGCCTTCCGGGACGCCCGGGAGGTCAAGAGCTCCTGCCGCCTCAGCGGGGGCCTGGCCACCTGCCTGGTGCGGGCGGAGCTGCCCTTGGCCTGGTTCGGACCCCCTGCCCCCGCCGCGCCGCCCACCACCCGCCGCAAGTCTCCTGACGGGCTAGACCCCGAGGCCACGGGGGAGAGTCAGCAGGCCGAACTCTACTACACCCTCCATGCCCCCGATGCCTCGGGCGGCTGCGGAGGTGCACGTCGGGGAGCCGGGCCCGGGACCGGCGCCCGTGCTGAGAGCCCCACCCAACACCCACTGCTGCGCATTGGGAGCATCAGCCTGTTCCGCCCGCCCCCCAGGAGGGCCCTGCAGGAGCACCGGCTGGACAGCAACCTGATGATCCGCCTGCCGGATCGGCCCCTCAAGCCTGGGGAGGTGCTCAGCATTCTCCTCTACCTGGCCCCCAACTCCTCCTCTCCCTCCAGCCCCAGCGTGGAGCATTTCACACTCAGGTAGGGGGCTGGTGGGTTGGGAGGAGGGTCTGCCTTCCCTTCAGAGGTCAAGTGCAGAGCTCCGCTCCCTTGTAGGGGCGAGCCCCTGCTTGCCTGCCTGGCCAGCATCCTAATCCCACCTTTTCCATTTATCGCTTGAGCAACTTCAGGAAGACAGCTTATTTACTTGAGTCTCAGTGTTTTCACTGGCTTAATGACAGCAAAAATTTCTGCCCGACCTCTGACCTCTGTAGCTCAGGGAAACTATCAGGGAGAAATGTCAGTTTTCACAAGCATAGGTATCAAGAATGATAGAATGGGTTTGGAAGGGCCCATAGATGTTAGCTGGTGCAACTCTCTCATTTTACACATGAGGAGACCAAGGCCAAAGAGATCAGAGATCAAGGAGATCAGAGAGCAGCCCATTGACTGGGGCCAAAAGATGAGCAGTAGTCTGTCCATGTGTCAGGACATTTGCCCAATCCTGGAGTTGGGAGAAAAAATTTCCAGGAGTCCCAGCCTTTTCTACACCCTGAACAGGATACAGTTCACAAACTCAGAAATACTTTAAGTAGGTCGTATCAAGGGCCCCACCAAAATATCTCCCCCGCCCCAGGCATTATGTATAGGACCGAAAACATTGCCATTAACCTCCAACTTCTTTGAGTTAAGTTTTGCCCTCTCTCCTGAGGGTATCACCTTAAAGTTCAGATATTCCTGGGACAGATAGACCTGATTTATTGATACCTGAATGTGAATATGATTTAAATCAGTCATCACAGATCTTGGGCTGCATTAATAGGAGTAGAACATGTAGAATTCAGGAGGTGATCACTGTTCCGCTTTAGTCAGTATTAATCAAAGCATAACTGAAGTGTTGTATTTCGTATAGGCCACAATTCCCATGTGTGTAGTGTCCAGAGGAGGGTGACTAGACCTAGTTGCAAGGGTTGAACCCTAACTGCAAGGGTTAACTTGAAACTATGGCAAAAAGTAACAAAGAAGATTCAGGGAACACCTGCCCCCCTCCCACTGTCTGAAGAGCTGTTAAAATTGAGATGAAGGAGAGTTGTTCTCTCTTGCCCCGGCAGAACCCATGACTGTTATACTTCAGCTAAATGTAGGAAAGGGGTTTCTAGTCCTTAGGGGCTTTCTAAGAATGGAATGGGATGTGTGCAGTAGTGAGTCTCCTATCACTGAGGTATGCAAGTAGAGGTTTGATAAAAACTTGGCAGAGAGATATCGTAGAAGCGATTGAAGCCTCTATGGAGGGTTGGAGATTTCAGCTACTTGATACCAGATTCCCCAGGTTCATCTCCAGCATTGAGTCCAGAATAATTTACTGGGGTGAATTACTCACCTACTCTCCCTACTCCCAGCCCCATCCTGGGGTTGGGGGTGGGGTGGCCAGGTAGGCAGCCACTGGGCCCCAGGCTGACTGTCTCCCTCTCCTTTTTTCCACTTTGTCCCAGGGTGAAGGCCAAGAAGGGCGTGACCCTTCTGGGCACCAAGTCACGGAGCGGCCAGTGGCACGTGACCTCGGAGCTGCTAACTGGGGCAAAGCACTCAACAGCCACCGTGGATGTGGCCTGGGCCCAGGGCACCCCGCTACCCCCCTGGTAAGCACCTCTGCCCACCTCCTTGCTGGATGGCACTGAGAAGGGGTGGGGGGATCCTTGATGGAGGAAGCCAGGCTGGCAGGAGAGCCGGCGCTCTGATACTGGGGACTCTAGGTCCAGGCTGGGGCACCTCCGATGGCCAGAGAAGGCTCCGAAGGCCCCAGCAGGCAGGCTGCCAAGGAGGGCTGGGGGCCCCACCAGGGATTTCAGAGCTTCTGGGCCGCTCGCAGCCCTTCCTCCTGGGCTCTGCTTCCCGCCCTCACCCTGCAGGGAAGGCCAGGGGCCGCTGGAGATCCTGCAGCTGGACTTTGAGATGGAGAACTTCACCAGCCAGTCGGTCAAGCGGAGAATCATGTGGCACGTTGACTACCGTGGCCACAGTGCCCTGCCTGACCTGGAGCGGGCGGTCACTGAGCTGACGGTCATCCAGCGGGATGTGCAAGCCATTCTGCCCCTGGCCATGGTGAGCAGGGCAGCGGCCGGGTCCGTGGATGCGTGTGTCTGTCATGGGTGCCTGTGCATGACCAAGGTGTGCCCGGCTGAGCATGCGTATGAATCAGTGCATGTGTACGCGGGGGCCTGCGCCCAGGTGTGTGACTGGCTCCTGCACCCAGGTGTGCCTGTGAGTGGAGAGGTGTGTGTGTGTGTGTGTGTGTGTGTGTGTGTGTGCACGCGCACATGCGTGCACACACTCACTGGAAGCAGGCGGTGCTCTGTGCCTGGACTGGAGTAGGACCGCAGATGCTCAGGGAGCCAGAGGTGGGAAAAGTCACCCACGGAGAGGCCACTCAGGAGAGGCTTCCTGGAGGAGGGGGTTGTGCAGTTGAGCCTTGAAGGACAGGTGGAAGGAAGGGCTCATACAATCAGAGACGGTGAGAAGGGTGCTCTAGGCAGAGATCCCGTGGGCAAAGGTGTGGGGATGGGAATGGGAGTAGTCTTTCCTAAGGTGCAGTGCATGTGGAAAGGGTGCCATGGGGTGGTGAGGCTGGAGTGATCGTCTGCAAACAGCCCAGGGCACCTCCAATGACCAGAGGTACATTGGGCCAGCCCAGGGGCACCTGGAATGGCCAGGCAGATGTGTTGGATGTGACTCTGAGAGGCATATAAGTTTTCAAAGAGAAGATGGTTGGGGGACCGGGGAAGGGCTATTTCATGGCAGTGGCTACACCACTGTAGACCAGAAGGCTACAGCAGGAGGCCAAGGGAGCAGAGCATCTGAGAAGATGAGTGAGACTGGGCAGCTGTACCTCTCCGCATATATGTGCAGGTGTCCTCAGGGGAAGGCCGTGCAACTGAGGGGTAGGGCAGTCAGGAGCCTGGGTCTTGGCTGGCATGTCCTGGGAGAATGGAGAAACGCAAGTGCCCCTCGCTCAGCAGGGCCCCACCCTCCCTGCAGGACACCGAAATCATCAACACGGCTATCCTGACGGGCAGGACGGTGGCCATCCCAGTCAAGGTCATCGCCATCGAGGTGACTGGTCTCGTCCTAGATGTCTCTGCCCTAGTGGAATGTGAATCTGACAATGAGGACATCATCAAGGTGGGCTTCCTGGAGATGGGGGGCCCCCTGGGAAAAGGGCCTCAGACTTTCAGGGGGAGCAGAACCCCAAGCCAGAGTGGAATCCACATCCCAAGCAGCTCCCCGTGGCAGGCAAGAGGAGGAGAAATGAGGTGGGGGGGTGGGCAGCGGCAGGAATAGCTTCAGGCATCCGTGGCTAGTGGGGGTGAAGAAAAGCCCCAGATACTGCTGGTCCTGGAGGGCTTCCTGCAGGAATATGAAGGAGACCATCTGGCAGGCAGAGGGGAGCAGACAGACAGCCTGAGCTCAATCCAACACAGCAAGTGATGACAGCCCCTGCCCGGACAGACACCGGGCAAGGCAACAAGGGTGGGAAGGGGGCTCTCAAGGACATGCCTTGAACCCAGGTGCTGGTGCCCGAATGGAGGAGATTCGGCTCAGAGATGAAGCCCCAGAAGCATGTGAGTTAAGCCAGGAGTGATGGTTATATAAGGAAGGACCTGCTCAGGGCACACCCCCCCTCAAATCCTCCAACTCCTACAGGCCCCTCCCACAGCTCTCTCCCCAAAGACTCACTCCGGGCCCCAGGTCCTCATAGCCCGACAAACAGGACAGCCGTCTGACTCAAGGGACCCACCTAGTTTGCCACCTCCCCAGGAGGGCCTCCAGATTTACCCCTTCTGACAGCAGTCACAGGCAGTGGGACAGGCAGTGACGCAGGAGAGTGGCAGTCCTGGTGTCGGTGTGTTGGGTGAGCTGTTTATCGGGCCAGCCTCCAGCAGGTGCCCAAATCAGATGATCAGACAAGGGAATCTGTTCCCTGAGCCTGTAAATAGCTCAGGCTGAAGGAGAGCGGGAGGAGTGGGCCGTGGGTGTCCTCCCTCTGGCTAACTGGGGTGGAGTGTATATGCTCTGTCTCTCCATTCTCTGCCCCAGATCCCTCCAGGTCTGGGGAGCTGGAGCCTCACCTCATCCCTCCCGCATCCAGGAAGAATGACCCCTCACCCCGAATGAGCCAGAGCAGATGGCTTGGTGCCTGGGGAGTAGAAACCTTGCCCAGGCCCGTGGGACTTTCCAGGGCTAGCAGGCTGGAACAAGAGAAAAATGGACCTGCTCGCAAAGGCCCTCATCCTGCCTCTGCCCCCCAGGCTTCCCCACTCCAGCTGCAGAGTGGACCAAAGCAAAGTCTTGACTGCTTAGATACCAAAGGGAATTCACAAAGATTCGAATGGAATTTGTTTCCACTCTCGATGGAATACACTCAGGTTCTTTATGGAGTTTGCCAGCACTCAGAGTGGAATTTGCCAGCTTTCAGATGGAGTTCTCTGCCTTCTGAAGTGGGAAAAAAGCGTTTCTGGCAGGGCTGCTGTCCCACGCCCTACCACCCCCACCTGAGATGATTTAGGGAGCTAGCAGGAGTTTTCGAACAGCCAGGGGCCCAGGAGAGATGAGCCAGAGTCCTGGCACCCTCCCTAGCCCCCAGCAGAGCCTTCAGAATGTCATGAGCCCACCAGCCACATGATCAGATCCTCCCCAAATGCGAGGGTGTGCACCCATGGGCATGTACCAGCAGGAACACCTCAATGCACTGCACATGAGATTTACTCCAGAGTGTGCCAGGTACATACCCGGCACACTTGACGTATACACCCACCTACATCTGTCCTGCGGACTGGCACAGGTGTCCCCCAAGATGTGTTCAGCAGGCACGTGCCCACCCAAGGAACCTCTAGGAATATAAGTCGGGGTCCTGGTGGGCATGCAGTTGTACAAGCTGCACCCACTGGTGGCAGCCAGCCACCTGTCTGTCCTGATTTTTCCTCTCCCCATCCCCTACCTCCACCCCTGGCTAGAACAGTCCCTGCCTCAGAAATTAACCAGCTGCTTATTTTCTGGTGGCCGCAGGGCCAAGTAGGCCATGGGGGAGTCATGAGTTCAGGACACATCCCTCTCTACCATGGAGTACGCCACCAAAAGACACCCACGCCAGGGCATGAGCAGTCATGCTGGGAAGGGGAGCCAGCCTAGGGGGCCCTCAGCCTTAAGGCTCCTCTGAGGTGTGGTCTGCCCCATCAGAAGCAGCCTCCTGTAAAGGCAGGTGCATGTTCACCCCTTGCCAGGGAGCAAAAACCTCCCGTAGTAGTCACTGAGAGATGATCTGTGAAGAAATAATGGGAACAGGAACACCCGAAACTGACACCTCCCTCCTTCCCCCTCCCCAGGTATCCAGCAGCTGCGACTACGTGTTTGTGAGTGGAAAGGAGTCGCGCGGGTCCATGAACGCCAGGGTCACCTTCCGCTATGACATCCTCAATGCCCCTCTGGAAATGACAGTCTGGGTCCCCAAGCTGCCCCTGCACATCGAGCTCTCAGATGCACGCCTCAGCCAAGTGAAGGGCTGGAGGGTGCCTATCCTCCCCGACCGGAGGTACAGCCCCTCCACACACTGGATACTTGGGATGCTCACAGGTGGACAAGGCCCTGGCACAGGGTCTGATCCACGTATGTGTATAAGGCCCTGGGTGTACACAGGCTGCTGGTCGGTTAGGCAGTCAACAAACATTTACTGAGCAGCTACTGTGTGCCGGGCAGTGATGGGTGCTTGAGACATGGGGTGAGTGAGTGTGACCGGTGCCTGACCCAGCCAAGGTCTGGGTCCAGCTGGGAGGCTGTCCTGTACATGCCTCAGGACATGGTAGACACAGGAAACCCTCTGTGTGGGGAATCAAAGGGCACAGAGGAGAGAACCACCTCTTCCTCTAGGATAAGTCAAGGCAGGCTTCTTGAAGAGGTGATTCTTGGCTAAGTTTTAAAGAATGAGTAGAAAGGAGTTGGCTAGGAAGACAGGGTGAGAGAGCAGCCAGGCCAAAGACAAAAACTGCATGTGGGTGCCTCAACCTGTGAACGCCAAGGGCACACTCGTGTGTACCAACCCAGCCGTGCAGTGACTCACACCAGGATCCCTCACTGGGGGGCACCTCACACACCTGAGTGTGCATCTCAGGGGCATGTACTCCATTCGCCCCTTACTGCTGCTGGAGGGAAGAGCCAGCAGGGCAGAGGGAGGAAGAGGGGCGGGCAGCGAAGCAGAGAGGGCATGGGCTGGGGGAGAAGTGGCAGCCAAGGAAGAGCTGGGCTCAGCTCAATTACAAAGAGATCAGGAAGAGCCAGGCCGTGTGGATCAGAGCCTCTCAAACTTGAACGTGCACGTGGTCACTCAAGGAGCCAGTTAAAGTGCCAATTCTGACCCAGTGGGTCTGGTAGGGGGTGTGTGATCCTGCCCCGGGACCAGTTCCCGGGTGGGCTTTGAGTTCACGAGGGCGTAGTGAACTGTGAAGTGAGATAGGCTGGGTTTAAATCTTGATTGCCGTTTCCTAGCTGGGCAGCCTTGGACTACTTAACACAACCTCTCTGTGCGCCCCATTTCTTCATCTGCAAAATGGGCATGTTAGCATGTACCTCAGCATGGTGGTGAGGCTGGGTTAGCCCAGGTGAGAGAGACCTCTGTAGAAGGATATTCTGGTTTCTTTTCCACAGCAGTAGCAAAACGCTAACCATGTCCTTGGCTCGCTCTCTCCAGAGCATGTTCTCCGGACCGCAAATCTGGTTTTAGCATCTTCGGCAACCTGGATAGGCTGAATTTCCTGATTCATCAGTCCTGCCTCCCTTTTGCTTACTGGTGCTTGGCTCAGTTTACCTCTCTCCTCTTGGGTTTTCCTATAAGCAGCAGGAGAAACCAGGCCACACATTCCACACGCTGCTTGGAAATCTCAGCCAAACCTCCAAGTTCATCCCTTCCAAGTTCTGCTCGCACCCAGCTGTAAGGGCACCCCCAGCCGAGCAGTCTGGCGCTCTGAGCAAGGAGTGCCTTCGCCCCAGTTTAGAGCGGAGAACAGGGCCAGGCGCGTGCTCGGTGCTGAGAAAGAGACCGCACTTGTCAGGGTGCGACACCGCTGATTTCCAGGCATGGGTGAAGACCCGCAGAGGCCGAGTGGGCCAAGGGAGGGGCAGGAAGTTACCTTTCTAAGAGAGAAAAGGCTGGGGACACCTGACTCCCGGCTGGTCAGAGACAGAAGGAGTGGGGCTGGGGTCAGGAGCCGGGGCGGAGCCCGCAGCCCACAGGGGTGAGGGAGTGACTTGTGCAGGTTGGAGGCTGGTGAGGAACCCTGACCCTCGGCCTCCCCGCCCCAGGTCGGCCCGGGAGAGTGAGGACGAGGATGACGAAGAGGAGGAGCGGCGGCCGAGCGCCACCCGTGGCTGCACCTTGCAGTATCAGCACGCGACTCTGCAGGTCTTCACGCAGTTCCACACAACATCGTCTGAGGGTGCCGACCAGGTGGTCCCCATGCTGGGCCCGGACTGGCTGGTGGAGGTCACCGACCTGGTCAGCGACTTCATGCGGGTGGGGGACCCCCGAGTGGCACGCATGGTGGACAGCAGCACACTGGCAGGCCTGGAGCCAGGCACCACCCCCTTCAAGGTAGGCACAGGGGCACTGCGTGGGCAGAGAACACGGATGTCCCAGGAGGGACAGGGATTCTATCCCTGGGATCAACCCTGGCAGGCCCCCAAAACACACTGGCTGCCCCACGCCCTGCTCCCCCACGTCCTGAAACCCTACCGTCAGAGGTTAAGATCCTTTCACTTCTCCTTGGAGGACAATCTCCCTGCAAGCCCCGGCGACATTTACCAACCCCATATGGCTTGGTGTGGTCCCTGAGAGCAGGTGTGGGTGAGGAGAGGGGGCTCAGGAAAGGGAATTTGGGGACCTAGGAACTCAAGTCTGACCCTCCTCCTCTACAGCTGGGTGCCTGGGTAGAAATCTTCCCTCTAAGAGATGGTGAATAGTGTGACCCACCAGCTACAAGCCGCCTCCAGATGTATTTATCTGTAAAGTGGCTAATTCATCATTGAAACATTGGGAGCTCTCTTGTTTTTAAGGATCTCGACTTCCGGTTTTACAGACAATGAATCTGGTAACCATGGGCCTCCATTCCCACCTGGCACTAACTGGCTAGAGTCAATACTGCATGAGCACGAGTTTTGTTTGCCACAATCCCCACCACTCCCTTTTGTCTCCCCAAGATCAATCACTATTTATCACTGTGTGGGGCTATTGTTTACCCTAGAATCTGCCCACCTCTCTCATCCATTTTCCTGCCTGGCTCCTGCAAGTCCCTGAACCTCACTTGGCCTCTGGACCCTGGTTTCCAGATGCAGCCCTAAAGCAGGGCCCAAGAGTCCAGCCTCCCATCCTGCCCCCCAACCCCCGCCCTGCTCTCTGGGCCTCTCTTCCAGCAACACTGGGATTCCTCTATGGCTGGGAATCTTGGGGATGCTGCTTTCCTGGCCTTGGCCCACCCCTGTCCCACTCTGCCTCAGGTGGTGTCCCCACTGACGGAGTCTGTGCTTGGGGAGACGCTGCTAACAGTAACGGAGGAAAAGGTCAGCATCACACAGCTGCAGGCCCAGGTGGTGGCCAGCCTCTCCCTCTCCCTGCGGCCCAGCCCAGGGAGCAGTCACACCATCCTGGCCACCACGGCTGCCCAGCCGACCCTCAGCTTCCTCAAGCAGGTAACCGGATGCCCAGCCTGTTGGCCGGGGGGCTTGCAGTGTGAAAGGATGAAGGAAATTCCAGTTTGTCCTTGTGCCATGAGTCCCCCAAATTCAGGCTTTAATGGAAGATCTGTCCACTACTGGTGCCCAGCACACCTGGCCCACCCCATTCCCTGCCATCTGCACAGGGAGTCCAGCCAAGATCTCACTTCTGGCACCTGCCACCCTGAGATGTTCCTGCTGAGGGCTCCCCCTCCTGGATTCTCAGCCCATCACCTCTGCCTCCACCCCTGGGAATTACCCTCACCCATCTCTGGAACCCCAGCTGCAGCCCCCAACAGACGCACTGGGGCACAGGACAGAGGTAGAAAGGTGACAGGCAGGAGCACAGGGAGCAAGAAGGCAGGTGTCGAGCACTGAGCCAGGAGTCTCCCTGCCCCTAACTTGCTCCATGACCCCAGGCCAATCCCTTCTCTCAGGGCCCTGCTTCCTCATCTGTAGGGAAGGCAATTCTCAGAATGTTTTAACAGAGGAGAAGGAAGGGGTGGGATATGTGTCTCCACATGTCTAATGGGGATGATCCCAAGGTCAGGCATGGAGATATGGGGTTACTCATGCAGCAAAAAGGGCTCGAGGTTGACCCAAGGCAGAACATATGTTCAGCTTATCAAGGGGAGAAGGATGACTTGACAAGGAAATTCTTAGGGCAGTAACATGCCCCTTACCTGCCCACAACATCCAGAGGAGGACTTCTTGCTCCCACAGTTCTTCCTAAACCCTGCCACTTGCCAGGAACAGTTCCAGGGCTGGGAATACAGCCGGGAGCCACAGTACCACAGTCCCTGTCCTCAGAGAGTTCAGCATCTGCTCAGCACCTAGCAGGGAAGCCAGCCAGGACTAGCTCTCTGACTCCTGTCCCCTTCTTCCTCCTCCAGGAAGCCCTTCTAAGCCTCTGGCTTTCCTACAGTGATGGCACCACAGCCCCGCTCTCCCTCTACAGCCCCCGGGACTACGGGCTGCTGGTGAGCAGCCTGGACGAGCGGGTGGCTACGGTGACCCAGGACCGGGCCTTCCCACTGGTGGTGGCGGAGGCTGAGGGCGCCGGGGATCTGCTGCGTGCAGAGCTCACCATTGCCGAGAGCTGCCAGAAAACCAAACGCAAGAGTGTGCTGGCCACGACCCCCGTGGGTCTGCGGGTGCACTTTGGGCGGGATGAGGAGGACCCCACTTACGACTACCCGGGGCCCAGCCAGCCGGGCCCCGGCGGGGGTGAGAACGAGGCCCGGGGAGCCGGCCCCCCGGGCACAGCAATGCCAGCAGCTGAGGCCCCGGGCCCGGGCACTGCCAGCGCCGTGCCGCCCACGGAAGACTTCCTGCCACTGCCCACCGGCTTCCTGCAGATGCCACGCGGGCTGACGGACCTGGAGATCGGCATGTACGCGCTGCTGGGCGTCTTCTGCCTCGCCATCCTCGTCTTCCTCATCAACTGCATCGTCTTCGTGCTGCGCTACCGGCACAAGCGCATCCCACCCGAGGGCCAGACCAGCATGGACCACTCTCACCACTGGGTGTTCCTGGGCAACGGGCAGCCCCTGCGGGTGCAGGGGGAGCTGTCTCCACCCGCGGGCAACCCGCTGGAGACCGTGCCCGCCTGCTGCCACGGCGACCACCACAGCAGCGGCAGCTCGCAGACCAGCGTGCAGAGCCAGGTGCACGGGCGGGGCGACGGCTCCTCTGGCGGCTCCGCCCGCGACCAGGCTGAGGACCCTGCCAGCTCGCCCACCTCCAAGCGCAAGCGGGTCAAGTTTACCACCTTCACCACTCTGCCCACGGAGGAGCTGGCCTATGACTCGGTGCCTGCCGGCGAGGAGGACGAGGAGGACGAAGAGGACCTGGGTTGGGGCTGCCCAGATGTGGCAGGCACCACGCGGCCCACGGCACCCCCAGACCTGCACAATTACATGCGCAGAATCAAAGAGATCGCGTAAAGGCGCCATCCCCCCGGGGGTGGGCTCTGTGGGGGACATGGCTGGGACCCCCGCTCACACTGATGCAGGCCGGCCAACGTGAATTTTGTACTCCCTGCCCCTGCAGCTTTGATCCGTGCTAGGCAGCCGCCTATCCCACGGGGTCCTTCCCGCCACCTCACCCTGTACCCGATTCTGCCACCCAAGGTGGAGGGCTCCTTCCTCAGGAGCTTGGAGGAGGAAAGCAATCCCAGGCCTTGTTCCACCCTTTCCAGACCTCCTCCCATCTTAGACGACCCCCTGCCCCAAAAGTGAGGCATGGAGGCCAAGTTTGGGGTGAGGTGGGCCCACACTGTGCCCCTGCCCCCCGTGTCCCCTGTCTTCCCCCTGTGTTGGGGGGGCTTTGGGGGGTCTTGTGTCACAAGCTGCACAAAGACTTTTCTCAAACCACTATTCAGGGATTTCTGTCCTGCAGGGTGGGGAGGCGGCGGCAGCCTACCCTGCCAAGGATCTTGCTGTGGACAGACTATCATTGGTGGGGGGCGGGAGGGACACTTGTAGCATCTGCTGGTTTCTGGGTGCCCCTGGTCCCTTCCCAGGACCTGGGAGCTGACCCTACAGAGGGGTCTTGGGCCAAGCCAGGCAACTTCCTGAGATCTCAGGACTCCCTCCTCTGTCCCAACTGGCTGTAGGCAGGGGCCTCAGTGGGGAGAAGCCCTGGGCCTGCCCCTCGCAAACCATACCCCAGCACTGTGGTCTGGGCAGCCCAGGGACGCGGGTCCCCCTGCTGAACCCACAGCAAGGTCAACACTGCGCCTTAGCCCCGCCCTTCCTGCTCTGCTGACCACGCCTTCCTCTCTGCAGGGGCAGCCAGTCACCCACCCCCCAGGAAGCGGAATCTGGTGGGAGGGGGAGAGGGTACCAGGGGACATGCTGTGGAGGACCCTGGGATAGGCCAAGGCAGCAGGGAACCGGGCATCTCCCCCACCTCTCCCAGCCCACAGCCACTTCTCTCTTGGGTTCTTCCCACCACTGTGTCTGATTTTCTTAAATAAATGGGGGTAACCAGACTGGACTGGAGCAGCAGCTCCTGGAGAAGAGAAAGTGCATAGTGCCTGGTTCTGTGTCTCGCCCTGGTGCGTGCGTGCACATGCATATGCAAACGCACACTGTGGACACACTAAATGCCCTGAGATCAAAGGCCTGCTGCCGCTCTGACTTTCACACCCCTTCGGACCCTGGGGCTGAGGACGTGCTGACCCAGAAAGTTCCCCTACAAAGAGGTACCTCCTCTAGGAGTTGCCCTCATTGGTTCAGGAAGGTGGGGCAAGCCTCAGGGCCTCCAGAGAAAAGGCTGGGGTGGGGTGGGGAGGTGAAAAAAGATTGGTGTCTGGATTCCTTTCCACTTTCATTCCCTCCCCCCCAACAACCAGCAGGTCCCTGCCTGTCACTGTCACACTCAGGGAGGCTTCCCTTCTCCATGGAGGAAAGCCTGGGGAGTCTCTATGGCAGAGAGCCAGGCAGGAGAGAGCAAAGGCAGCTGGGTGGGCCTCTCCCTCTCAGCAGGGCTAGCAAGGGCTAGCCCCCAGCCCCTGGGCACATCCGGCCTGTGTGTTTGCACAGGGCCTCCCCAGCCCTGGGTTGCCACTCCCCAGAATGGGCAGCAGCCTTGGGGTGAGTGGAGATAGGAGGCCTGACCAAAAGCAAGAGCCCAGCAGCCTGCCAGGCCAGCCTCCAGGGGCCCAGCCAGGTGGCTACAGCCACCGAAATCTGTCCCTCGAGGTACCAGGAACAGGACTAGGGCTGCACTGGTACCTGCCCCAACATGCTGCCGCCCAGCACGGAAGGAAGCCTGCCTTCCACAGTCATCTGCTCAACGGATCACGGCAGCCCTCGGATTGCTGTGTGGACCAAAGCTCCCAGCACAGACCCTGCTCCTAAAGGTTCTCAGCAAATGGAGTTTCTCAGGCCTTCATGTTCAGGATCCATTGGTCTATTCAACACATTAGGCTCCTACCGTACACCGGGCCCTGTCAGGGAACATGGAGGCAAAACCAGGGGCCTGTCCCCTAGGAGCCCCAGCCCTCTGGGAAGATGGACGAGTCAGCTGCCCACGGTTACCTGGAATGATTGATGCCATGTGTGATGCTTTAACCTTGGTTGGTGGGACACAAAGGAGGTGGGAGGAGACATTCTTAAGCTGAGTTTGCTAAGGACAGAGCCAAAGGCATTCTGGGAGGAGAAGCCGGTGGGCATAAAGGCCCGAAGGCCCCACACCCCATGCCCCGTGTTTTGTTTTGTTTTGTTTTGCCATATCTCTACACATGTTTCCTTTATTTTTCTATGCACATATTTCTGGGATAGGAGTCCCCAGTGGTAAAAGAAGCACGAAATACACATGCAAAGTTGCAGAAGCCAGAGACAGTGTGCTGAGTTCAGCATGGACGGGGCGGGTGTCAGGCTCAGACTTGAGATTTGGTTTATTTCCCTCTGACCCAGTGACTGGAGGAAGATTTGGGGGGGCAGGGGCAGGGGAACCAGAGCGGAGGATGCTACAGCAGAAGGGACAAGAACCAGGGCAGCAAGAACAGAGCTGGGTAGACACCGTGGCATTTGGATGCAGAATTGCCAACTCCCTGGTCCCGCGTGGGGATGAGGGGGAGGGGACACGAGCCGTTGCTCAATACCGAGACCTCCTGCCCAAATGAACTACAGAGACCAGGTCACTCCAAGAAACCAAGTGGACGCTGCCGTGATGGTGTCTGTCAGCCTCCACACTTTCACACAAAGGGGACCCCGGAGAAGGGGACCGTTGGCCCAGAGTCACCCAGAGAACTTCATAACGGAGCCAGAGCCTGGCCTGCCGCCCTGTCCTGTAATCCGTGCCCCTTCCTCTCCATTCCTCACCCCCCACCCCTCATCCAAATGCGAGAACTCAGAAGCAATTGCTGGAAATGGCAAGTCCTGACCCTCATGTAGCTCAAGAGGGAGCAGGCTTGGAGGAACGAGGCAGGACATTAAGTTAACAGCCCCTCTGGAATGGCCCTGGCACTGAACTCCTCTTTAAAAATTTGTCTTCAACCCCGAAAACAAATCGAGGGACCTTGTAAAGAATAGTTACTGACAGAGAGCTGCTCAGGGAGCACTGGGACCCCAGGCCCATGAATCAGCTTGCTAGCAAAATGAGATTTCTCAGACAGCCAGGCCTGGCAAAGGCAGAGCTGGAGGGATGGGAAAAGCACCTCGAGCCTTTGCCCACCTTGGTGCTCAGCTCCCTGCCCACCACCCTCTCCCCTGCCAGCAACCCGTCCACACTTGCCCTGCATGTGCCTCCATGCCTGTCTTCAGCAAGTCTTCACAGGCACCTACTAAGTGCCAGGCATGGTGCTTCCTGAAGGGAAGGCTTTGGGAGTAGAGGGGGAGGTCTTAAAGCCAAACTGAGATTGCTGAAAATTCAACAACTAGGCCAGAGAAAGGAAACCCCCACTTGAAGGGAGGATACTTCCTAGGACAGGTCAACAAGGACTCCCGGAGTCTGACAGTACATTTGCTGTGTGACCTTCAGCCGGTCTACCACCAACTCTAGGCCCTCATTTCCCCATTTGGACAAACATGGAAATCACCCCTGCTAGGCAGTGTCCACTGACCTCCCTCACGAGGCCTCACTGTTTCAACACCTGTATCGCTAACAAGAATCTAGAGAGGTCAGAACTATTACCACCACGTTAAAGACGTAGGAACACAGAGAAGGGGAGTAACTCGCCAATGGTCTCCAGCTCCGAAGTGACCCGGGGCGGGGGGCAGCTACAAAGATACCCTCTTCCTGCTGCATCCTTAAGCAACATCGGCAGTTAGAGGGGAATGAGGCTGCACAGATTTGGAGGTTTGAGGGGGGCATAAGGAGGGGTCTCTAGAAATTTCATGTGCTCAGGGATGGGGGCAGCCTGTGGGGCCACCACTGAAGGCACAGATCATGGATAGTGTGTGGGGACAGACAGAACAGAAGAGCACTGTGGCCTCTTTGCCACTTAGTGGGACCATGCCCTCTCCTACTGAGAGGATTCCACCACTTTTCTCATGACACAGAGCAAATAAATAGCAGACCACGTCAGGATTCAAACCCAGAGCACAGGGCTCCAAGTTCCAGATCTTTCCACTGTCCCACACTGCTCCCCACTCGGGGACCTGGAGTTTGGAGGATCATTCTTTTTTTTTTTTTTTTTTTTTTTTTGACAGACAGAGATCACAAGTAGGCAGAGAGGCAGGCAGGGAGAGTGGAGGAAGCAGGCTCCCTGCTGAGCAGGAAGCCCAATGTTGGGGCTCGATCCCAGGACACTGGGATCATGACCTGAGCCGAATGCAGAGGCTTTAACCCATGGAGACACCCAGGCGCCCCTCGGAGGATCATTCTGATGCAGAGGTAAGAACATGGGGCTGGGAGTCCAGGGGCTTGGTGCGGGTTCTCACTCGGCCACTGACTGAGCCCCACGTGTGAACAAGCCAGGACCCTCAGCTAGAATCCAGGGGCTTTTCCACGGTCACCCGAGGGACTTGAGTGCCTGCACTCTTGATGGTTTGTGTGTGTCCTTAGGTGTGAAGCCCTGGGCACCAGCCCGCCCTGCCAGGTCACACCTCCCCCTGACCCCCGCCACCCTGCCTTTATGGAGATCGAGCTGCTGTGGGGTAGCAGGGAGGGTAACAGGCCTCAGTGGTCCTTGGCTGTTCTCAAAGCTCTGCCAGCTCTCCTGGATGCCACCATGGGTTTGGATTTGCCACGTTGGGGTGGGAAGAGCACAGAGGAGCAAAGGGGAGTGGGAATGGTAACTATCCCTGTGCGTGCTGGAGGGGCGGTGAGTATCGGGGCTAAGACAGAGCTTGAAAGGTCCCCTGCCCACAGGAATCTCCTGGTAGGAGGGGAGAGACCAGATTCTGTTCCCTGGGAGCTCCCGGTCTTAGAGAAGAGAAACAGGCCCTGTCCTACAGCAGCTCCCAGTCTGAGGGGGAAAACAAGCCAACCTACCCTTGACAAACACCTTGTCTGATGAGAGGAAATGGATCACACCCTGAAGAAAGGACACCATATATCAGAGGGACATACAAACAGGGGCAAGTAAGCCCAAAGTACTTGGCGCAAGCACCTAGCCCATAGAGCAGAGAGAACGAAGCAAATGTGGAAGGCAAGCAGGAATCCAGAAAGGCAGCCTGGAGCCGGCTTGTCCATGGTGCTGAGGGGAGTCATGAAGAAGGGTCTACCAGATGGCTGGGAACTCAGACTCCAGCCTTCAGAAGCTTGAGAGGCAGGATGGATTTCTCTTGGCTAGACGGAGAGAGCTCTGCAGGCACCAGACCAAGAGGAACAGGTGTGAGGAGGGGAGGAAGTGGCAGTCCCTTGGGTGATGCTGGAGAAGCCCTGGGCTGCTGGGGAGAGTGCTGCTGTCCAGGTGTGGGAGAGCCTGGGGAGAGGCCCTAACCCTTTCTGCTCCTGGGGGTGGGGGGCGGAGAAGGAGCCTGGTGCACAGCAGGGAGGCCTGTATCAGGGCCAAGAGTCTTGGCTTCCAGTTCCCTGGGCCACCCCTTCACAGTGTGACCTGGCATGGGTCTCTAGCCCTCCTCTGTGAGACAAAGGGTGTGGACTAGATGTCACAGAGGGCCCTCTCAGGGCTGCGCCTTTGTGCCCTCCCATCGGAAGCCCAAAGGTGACCCATATGCAGACTCGTATACATACATTCAAACACAGGCCTCACAGTGCCTGGCATCCCTGCCCTGGGCACTAAGCATGGACCTCAGGCAGGAGCACCGGGGCTGCTCCCTCCAGGAGGGGTCCTGCCAACTAGGAGAACTGACAGCAAGCCCAGGGAGCAAGGGAACGTGAGCAGGGCCCTGGCATGGATCTCTGGGTCCCATGTTTAGCACCTAGCCCAGCAGCCCAGCACTTGCCCTGGAAGTAGACTCCCCTTTCAGCCCTGCACCCCGGACCTCTCAGGGAGGAGAGTGGGAGAGAGCTACAGAGAGTGAAGGGTCCCCCTAGCCTCCCCTTCTCTATCTCCTACCACCTCTACACATAGTCTACCCTCCCCTAAAGCTAGGACACTGGTCCCAGGCCTCTACCCTCACACACACTTGCCCACCCCACAGGGTCCTCCTGCCTCTGCCCTCATCCTTGCTGCTCTGGTCCAGATTCCAGCCCCCTGGTGAGATGGCTTTCTGGGGATCCAGGGAAGCGGTGGGCCCAGGGGACGGGAGCTAGATGGGGGTTACCCCTCTGGGCAAGGACGGCTTATCCCAGGGAGGGAGAGCGGGGGATCCCAGAGCACTGTCAGCAGCTGGGCTCCTCTGGGAAAACTCCAGAGATGCCAGAGCCACGAGCTGACCCTCCACCCCAGCAAACTCCACTCCATGAACAGATACCACGAAACTCCAGAAGCATCCGGTGACTCAACTGCTGCCTCTGTCAAAAGATGAGGAGCCAGGCTCCGGTGAGCCACTGGGCAAGGAGAGCACACAGACACACGCGTGGGCACACGTGCCCGACGTGCACACAGAGCACAGAAATGCATGCCCTCTGAGTACTGTTGCTCACCCCCATGCCCGCCAAGCTCGCTGCCCCCGAGCTGCATGCATGCATACACAATACACAGACACACACACACAAGAACACACACAAGAACACACAGGTGGGCACACATATGTGCCCGCTACAGCCCCAGCATGGTGATGGGCAGAGGTGGCTAATGCTTGAGCGCATAATGGGACAGAGCCTCCCCCGCCCCACCACACCACCAGGCAGGGCGGCCCAGAGTTGCGGAAGGAAGGACGGTGGGCCTCACCAAGAGGACCCTGCTGGAATAAAGACAGGCAGCACTCTGGGCTCTCCCGTACCCAGGGGGGTCTCTGCAAAGAGGCGCTACTGCCCATCAGCAGAAATAACCCTGGAAGGGGTGGTTGGCTGCATGGGACCTTGTTGGAGCCAGGACGGGTCAGGAGTATATTTACCCCATACTTAAAACAATAAATAAATAACTAGTCTCCCGGCACTCCAAAGCGGTCCCATTTACATGCAAGCCATCACTGAGTTAATTATAAAGATTCTTATCTGTTCATTAAAGCAGACTGGAGGGCCCTCTATTTGGAAACAGTGCAGTTTAAGGGACTATGTTATTAACTCTAATGAAATGATTTATTTTGGACGGGTGCCTGGTGAGGTAGAACGTAGGACCAGAAGCCCTCATGGGGGGTGGCATGCACCCTGGCTCTCTGGGCTAACATTCTTTGCACAGAAGTCAGGAAGACCCCTGTGGGAAAAGGGGACAGAGATCTGGAGAGGTTAACACCTTTCCTGTGGATGGAGGGAGCTAGCTGCACAGGAAGGGCACCCCAAGTGACTTGGGGGTCACCCCAGCCAACCTGACTTTGCCATGGAAAGCCACGGAAACTGATGTCTCCCTGAGCTCAGTTCCCTGTCTATGAAATGGGAATAAGATAGCGCTCACCTTGCAGGGTTCTTGAGAAGATGAAATGAGTTATTACACATGAAGAACAGAAAACGTCCAGCTCGCAGCTCACACCTCAGTAAATGCTAGCTATTATTTTATCATTTTCCAGGGAAAGATGAATTTTCTAAAGTGATATGACACATGATCTGATTCTCCATATGAGACTCCCCCCCCTTTTTTTTTCCCAGCTTGGTGTTTAGATGTGGGACTTCCCTCTTGGATGGAGTCTCCTCTCTGGGGTACTTCAACAATTTGGAGGAGAGGCTTGGTGTCCCTAAAAGAAAGATATTGATGTTTTGCTAATCTGGGGGCAGGAGGGGTTCAATCAACTGGTCCGACAACCCAAAAGAGATCTGAATCCGGGCTGGGGTCATAATACCTACATTTAAAATCGTCTTCAGGACAGACGCTTTACTGATATTCCTTGGAGCTATTCTAAAACTAGGAGGTCTGAACTGAATCTTTTGTGTGTGCTGAGAGGAGAGGGCTGGAGTGCCTTGATCTTGGTCCAGGTGACATCGTAAGGATAGGAATGCTTGTAGAGAGTGGGCCCCTGGAGCCAAGGCCAGGGACACTGGGTTCAGAGGAGCAGGGCCTCGGTTAAGGTGGGCCAGGGAGCAGCCTGCCAGACCATACCAACCCCACTCCCACTCCTCAGCCTGGCACAGGGTGCAGAGGACCACTGTGGGCCCTAAGCGTGCAGGCAGGCAGAGATAGGTATCTGCAGGTTGGAGATAAGGCCTAGCCTGACAGCAGGGAGCTTATCACTCCGGCCTTTATCCAGGCTGTGCTCACAGGCTGGCTGGCCTGCTGCCAGGGCTCCCCTCACCATTCCCCATTCCTCTCCCGTTCTGAGGCCTGAAGCTCAGTTCCCCCATGAGACTGCACAGGGAGAGGGTGTGTGATTCTATTTGGGCTACTCTGCCCTCCAGGCCCCTCTGCTGGAAGGGAATAAATGTGCAGCAAGCTTGCTTCTCGCCCATGGGGCAGGCAGGTGGGGAGACAGCCCCAGCTGGCCCCAGGGACACAATGGGCGGTGCCTACCTCCCCGGGCCCTCCTGCAACCCACAGGCTCTAAGCAGGCCTGGCCAGAGCTGCGTTCAAAGACAGACTGGAGGAACCCCTACGCTCGTGTGCTCAGGCTCACCCCTGCCCGGGATTGGGGAGACCCACAAGGCTTCTCTCCCGGAGCTCAGCAAGCAAACTGGGGGGCAGGCAGGGCCGAACTAGGAGTGTGGGCAGTCTCCTGGGGCCAGTGTGCGCCAGTGTGGACTGACAGAGTGGCCCCGGAAGGTCAAGTCTTAGAAAGATGGCGGTGGGGGCCTGGGGCCCACTGAGAGATAGAGCTACTTGAGGCATTACCTGAGTCCCAGAATGGCAATGCTTTCCCCAAGGGCTCTCTCAAGACTCTCAAATCCCTCCTTTCAATTATTTATTTCTCCATGAGATTCCCCACGTGCTGGGCCCCCAAGAGTCCCTACAGCCTGGGATGGGCACATCATCATGAGAAGAAAAGTGTGGAAATGACAGGGCTGGGCTGGAGTCTTGGGTCTGCCTTTTCCTTCTTGAAAGTCACTTCGATTCAGCATCTCAGTTATCCCACGTGTAAAATGGGACTGAAGTTGGCCTCGACACAAGGTTCTTGTGAAGATCAGCCCTCTTTTCCATACAGTCTAAAGCACACAGTAAGTGATCAATAAATGGGGGGGGGGTGGAGAATTCATACCATATCTTTCAATCCCCAGTTCGTCATCACTCACAAACACTGGGAGGAATCCATTCCAGTTCTGGAAGAAAACAAGACACAGAACAGTAGAGTGATTTGCCCCAAGTCCTAGAATTTCATGGAAGGAGCCAGGATTCAGGTCTGGGTCTCCCTGGACCACCGTCCCATCTTCCTAGCAGCCTCATCCCCGAGAAGTCTTGCCCTCTGGGGTTTCGGTGAAATGACGGCCTTGTATCACAAGGTTTAAGACTGTGTAAGGCTATCAGGCCAATGCACAACCTTCCATCTCCCCCCGCCCCGACTACAGCCTCCTTTTCTCTCTGTCTTAGAGCCGCGTCTGCCTCTGAGCGCGGTCCAGGCCAGAGGCCCAGCATGGGGAGAGAAGGAGCCGCAGGAAGGAATGTTTGTCTGGTCTTACCCTCTCCGCTGGGCCCCAGAGCAGGGCTGAGGGATAGGCCGGCGTTCTGTCAGCCGCCCTGTCCGAGATGGATGGGGAACCTGGTAGGACGGTGTCGGCAACACTTGGTGAGATTCATTATCCCCGCTGCTCAGGGAGAAAAATGGGGCCTCCGCGTCATCCATCTGCTCTGCAGCGAAGTGGGTAAACAGGCGAGCTTCTCGAAGAACAGCCTGGAGTGGAGCCCAGCTCGGTGTGCCTCCCACAGGGGCTGGGAGGCTCACAGAAAGCACTGGGATGTGTTTCCCAGTCGTGGGAGCCCGCGGGGTGGGGCCTTCGGGGGAGTCACACACACCCTCAAGAAGCCAAAGTTAGGAAATCGGCAGGACCATGAGCCCACGTTGTGACCTTTCTCATCTCTGAGATGAATCAAGGAGAAAAAAACGGCTGGGCTCCCCTTGTTCCTGAAGCCTCAACATTGCCTCAACATCCCCTGCACTGGGCTGTTCCTCTCCCTGGGTCCCTCTCGGGATCCTACCCAGAGCCAGCACACGAGTCACCTCCTCCAGGGAGCCTGCCCAGATCCTCCCAACTTTCTTTCTTTATTTCCCACTGCTCTGCATATGGATCTTACAAGCAATTTGGCTTTAAACAGCTGAATAATTCTTATCCCACTTCTGCTTCCCATGGCCATATTATTTCTGGACTCCATCCCTCCCGTCTTCTCTTGTAGTGAGTTATCTGCATTTCATGGCAATCAAGGGCTGGGCTAGAACATGTGGAAAATCATGGTTCACCATTTCCCTCCCAGGTAGAAGGCCATCTCCTGTCAGGCTCTGTCAGATGCTCCTGTCAAGTAGCTGTGCTTCGGGGAAGGCAAGTAGACACCTTGAGTGGAGTCTGATGCTTCCTTCTCTGACTCTCCCTGCCCCTTCCTCCCCTCCCCACCCCTATCGCTTCTTCCTACACAACCTTTCTGGAAGGCTTGTCAACAACCCCACATCCGTTCTCCGTAGGCATCGAAGTGTTTCACGCCCACCCTCCTGCCTTCTGGACTTGTTTGCTAAGAACGGTTGCTACTATGATTATTTCCCATTTAACAGACGAGAAAAAGGAGGCCAACCCATAGACCAGTCTTGCCTAGAGTGACACAAAGCCAAAGCAGGGCTAGATACAGTCTGAACCCTCAGAAGCAACCCCCTTTCCACATTTCCAAACTTCCTAGCACCAACAGGAAGTCCACACCTCCCCTGTTCGTCACCATGAGGGACAGAGACCACTTCTTTGCTCTTTCTCTCAGTCCTCCCACCTCCTACTTCTCACCAGGACCACTACGACACCCTCCTGCCTGGCCTTCACTGCAGCCTGTGGTTGCCTCACACCTCCATGAGGCTGTCCTTTGTCCCCTCCCCCTGCCACACACAGGTATCTTTTGGGGGAGTACAGAGTTGGGCTGTCCCAGGTGAGGGGTCCTTACAGGTGCTTTCAGTCTGCCTCCTGGAGCACCAAAGCCCCTTGACACCCCTGGGGAAGCAGGCAGGGAAGCTCGTGCACACACCATACATAACAGGATTTGCCGGAATCCCGGGGTCTCACCCCTGCCTCTCACTGCCCCCAGCCCTTCTGCCATGTGGTGTACAAGGAGAAAGGCCACGCAGGGAGGATCAGGAGACTGGGATGCTCTCATTCAGTACCTCCCTTTAACAGAGATCATGGGGAGATGAAGATGAACACAACCAGCCTAGCCCCCAGCATCCACACACCCGCCATGGGACATAGGACAGGCCCCTCTCTTTCCCCATCTGCTAAGCAAGAGGGCAGAATCTTAACTTGGGGTGAGAAGTACGAATCCTTTAGAGAAGCCAAGGAAAACCATGAATGTACCCCCACCACTTTTCTCAAACAAATTCCCATGCATACAAAATTTCACCTGCTACTCAATGGGGGTGATGGACCCCTGAGGACCGTCCCATGGACTCCTCCTTAAAACTCCATGGAGGCCCCTTCAGAAGCCCTTGGAAGATGGTTCCTAAGGACCTTCCCAGCTTCAGCTCTCTGAGATGATTGGCTTCTACATGCCCAGGTCAGGGCCAGGTGGACAGCACTCTCCTCCTATCCGCTGGTGGCAAGCCCCAGGAAAGGCGAGAGGAGGGGGCTCTCTCCCCTCATCCCTCCCCGGGGGTGTTAGTGGAGCTGGCATGGCCATTACTCACAGAGCCAATCTCTCACTCTGACACTGCCCGGCCCCACCCTCTCCTCCAAAGAACAGAATTAAAAGAGATTTGTCCTCGAGCCACTGAGACAGCTCATCTCTCTCAACGCCAGCAGCGACAACTTCCCTGGGCTGGCTGGCAGCTCTATGGAGATTGCTCTGTGAGTCTGGGCAGGAGGCCCAGGAGCCCATCCCCTTGGCCTTGGCCCTCCTGCTCCCGGCAGCCCCTCCCAGTTCAGCCCCTCCTTCCAGGGCTCTCCTCCTGTCCCACTTTCAGCTCGGGAACATTTTAAATGGATTCAATTTTTAAAACTTCAGAAGCAATCCCTCCCCACATTTTTAAAGTTCACGGACCCAACATTAGGCCCTCATCTCTCATTTGTTTCCGCATTCATTCAACAAGTGGTCTAATCTGTCACCCTTTGCCCAAGCCTTCCCAACCCCACAAGCTGAATTATGGGGCCCTACTTGGAGTTCTCAGAGGGAGTGCTTCCTTAAGGCTTCCACCCTCAAAGTGAGGACCCAAGCTGCTAGTCTCTCTGTGTCCCCCACTGGACAGTGACCCTCTTGAGGCCACAGACCGTTTGGAGTCATCTTTGTAAACCGTACCTGTGCCTGGCATTGAGCACCTGCCAAGATGGCTGACCACACGCGAGGACCAGGGAGCCACCATGTGCAGGGTACTGTGTAGGCCCAACGGGGCTGACCAAGAACGATGCATCTACTGGGGAGACGGGTGTAAAATCGTACACAATACTCCAACAGGGGTGCCCAGTACTGCAATAGGGGTGAGTAGCCCCTACCCCAACACTTTGCCCTTTATCTACTCACCCTTCATCTCTGACCACATTGGCCCCCCTCTGGGTCTGAATCGGGCTTCCCCAGGCAGGCAAGGCTCCCAGCTCACCAATATCCCTTGTCCAGGACACTGGGGCCAGAAGACAGAGCTTAGTATCAGCTCTGCTCCTTCAGAGGAGAGTGGAGAGTTGTGGGAAATTCCACCATGGCTCTTCTTAGAAGGGCTGGGGAGCGACTGACAGAAACGGGGGAGGAAAAAACCCTTGGTCAGCCCCCACCCTGTGCTTGCTTTGGCCTCACTAAGGAGAGAATATGATCCCAGATGCCACGCATAGAGCAAATTCACTGCAGAAACCACCTCAGGCCCAAAGACTTTAATTTGGAATGCATGTTGGGGGGGACCTCCCTGGTCCCCTAGATCTCCTCCTTTAAGGGGCTTGCAACCACAGCAGAAGTCTGGCCAGAATCTGGATGGCATGGGAGGTCTCAGCTCAAGGAGCTCCAAGGAGAAGAACCACTCAGATCGAGGCAAGACCCTGCCCTGGGTCGACAAGTTATCTTAAAGCCCCAGGTAGCAACTATTTCAGGCCTGCAGCCACGCAGTGTGGTCACTCCCGTGCAGCTTGAAAGCGGCCCCAGACAGTCCCTGAGCAAATGGGGGTGACTGCGCTACAGCTTTATTATAACACCAGGCAGCAGCTGCTGGAACTCACTACATATGAGCTCACCCCATAAAGATCACAAGGGCACCGCTTGCCACTCAGGAAGAATACACTCAGGGCCGGCACCAGATGACCCATGATCCTAAGCGCGCGTGCCCTCGTGACTGCCCAGTAAGGGCCCCAGGGACAGGCATCTCCCCATCCACGTCATTTGCTACAGGTTTCCAAAAGAAACAACACCAGTCAGAAACCTGCAAAGCTTTCTGGGACCTGCTGCTGCTGCCATCATGCTCCACTTGATGGAACAGGGAGCACGGAGAAAGCACGGAGCCGCAGAAACCCTTAGGTAACCAAGAAGAAGAATTAATTAGCTCTTCGAACATCTTCACTTTTAGATAGCATGAATGCAACAGATCCTTGAAAAACAAATATCTCTTCCAAGTAATGCCGAGTGTCCTTTTCTAGCTATCTGACTGCTCCAATTAATGCTCCGGGAAGCACTCACAATTACCAAGTTATTACCTGTAGTATTTGCTACAGTTGACACAGCAACTAAGGAACATTCTGTTACGTGGAGCAAGTCACATTAATCATATGGTCTATATGCAGGTCAAGATGTAAAAAGCATGATACCGATTCATTACACTAACAAAAAAATGGAACAGTTAATGCTATTTTCTTATGAAAATTTTTTATAAAAATATTGAATGAGGGGCGCCTGGGTGGTTCAGTGGGTTAAAACCTCTACCTTCGGCCCAGGTCATGGTTTCAGGGTCCTGGGATCGGGCCCCGCATCAGGCTCTCTGCTTAGCAGGGAGCCTGCTTCCCCCTCTCTCTCTGCCTGCTGTTCTGCCTGCTTGTGATCTCTGTCAAATAAATAAATAAAATCTTCAAAAAAAATTTGAATGATAAATATCTTTTCCAAAAAATTAAAATAAAATTTCCTCATTATGTAAACAATTTTGATTTAAATTTTTGATATTCATTAATTATAATATATAATCACAACAGGTAATTACATCTTTTGAGTTAAATCAATCATTTTGCGTGCTTTTTAAAAAACATGAACAAAATTTAATTTTTGAATTTTTTTCTAACAGTTGGACTTAAGTATTTAAGTGAAAATATATTCAAATTTTGTGCACTTGGAATAAGATTGCATGTGATTTTTTTTTCATCCTTTAGCTGAGCTGTTCTAGACAGTAGGTAGCCACTCTCTATATAATAATTGAACACTTGAAATGTGACCAGTTTTTTTTTAAAGATATTATTTATTTGAGAGAGAGAGAATGAGTGGTGGGGAGAAGCACTGGGAGAGAGAGAAGCAGACTCTCTGTTGAGCAGGAAGCCTGATGCATGGCTCATCCCAGGACTGGGAGATTACAACCTAAGCCGAAGGCAGACCCCTAACCTGAACGCAGCGCCTTAGACCGCTCGGCCATCCTGACTGTTGGCAGACCCCTAACCTACTGAGCCCCTCAGGTGCCCATAAAATGTAACCAGTTCGAACTGAGATATACTCTAAGTATAAAATACACACAAAATTCCAGAGAGAGATCTAGTAAGAAAAGAGAGCACAAAATAATGTCAGTAATTTTTTATATCAACTACTTGTTGAAATAAACATTCTGGATACCTTGGATTAAATAACATATATTATTAAAATGAATTTCACCAGTTTATTTTCACATTTTAAAATGTGGCTGCTAGAAAATGACAAATGTGACTCCCATCTTTGGCTCGTGTTATTTCTACCGGGCAAGGTTGCCTTAGATCATTCCTGTAAATAGAACACGAATTATAGGAGAATCCTAATTATAACAACAAAATTGGTTATTTTGATGACATGATGGCAAGAGAAATAAATTTTGTGGAGTAAATATGTGACAGTTTAAGCATTGCGCACAGCTATTTTTGTGCAATTTTTAATTCTGAGTTCTAAATTTCTCCTGACTCTGATGTTATGGGGTTTTCTGTTACTGTTTGAGGTGTAATTGACGAATGGTGTGACCACCTCATTTGAAGTATCCAGATGGAAGAGTCTGGGTTGGTGTATACCCCCATTCTCCCAACACCCCCCTCTAGATAGAAGACAACCCCAGACAGGTCCGTCATATTCCTTCTCCCCGAAACCCACCTCCCAGAAGCCACAGATGTTCTGATTTCTGTAACCACAGATGCAGCCTGCCTGTTCTTGAACCTCACGTGAACAGAATCCTGTGTCTCCTACTCATTGGCGTCCGGCTTCCTCACATGTTTTTATTTTATTACTCATCCAGACAGCAGCCCACCAACAGGACTCCGGGACGTGCATAGGCATCGTCAAATTGTTCGGTGGTTTAACGCCGTAGCCTCATACATTCTCTGCAATTTTGTCATTACGCAGGTACGCTTGCCTGCCAGGTGGCTGTCTCAGTGACATTTAGGGATTTAGACGTGTGGTGTGTGGGCCTCCCTTTGCACCACTGCCCAGGGCCCCCACAGATGGTAGGCACGGGTGGGCCGAGGATGGAGAGAAGAGAGGCCAAAGCAGCAGG
>ML098834.1:0-20448 GCA_003697995.1 Taxidea taxus jeffersonii
TTTTCTGTAAATCTAAAACAGTTCTAAAATTAAAAGTTTATTTTGATAAATACAGATGCTTGGTGGTAGGACGGAAGAACCAGCATTTAAAAAAAACTTGAGATACAATTTACATACAATGAAATACTATGATCTTACTTGTTCCAATCGGTTTTTATGAATGCATATCAAGACGTAGAGCATCTCTCTCATTCAACAAAACTTCCCATGCCCCTTCCCAGTCAGTATCCCACTCCCAGAAGCAACCACTAATCTCATTTCTATAACCATAAGTTAGTTTTGCCAAGTCTAGAAATCCACATAAATGTATCTATCATATAGTATATACTTTTGGGCATCCACTGTCTTTCAGTAGAACATTTGTGAAATTCATCCATGAAGTGTATCTTTATTTCTTATTGCTGAGTAGATTTCTGTTGTATGAAAGTATCATAATTTATTTAAAAATTCTGTTGAGGGCACCTGGGTGGCTCAGTGAGTTAAGCCTCTGCCTTCAGCTCAGGTCATGATCCCAGGGTCCTGGGATTGAGCCCCGCATCAGGCTCTCTGCTCATCGGGGAGCCTGCTTCCTCTTCTCTCTCTCTCTGCATACTTGTGATCTGTCAAATAAATAAATAAAAATCTTTAAAAAAATTATTCTGTTGATAATTATTTTTAACAACCACAGAAGCAATTCTGAAGCAGGTGGTCCACAGATACCATTTTGAGAAACCTTACTGTAAAAGGTAGGATGCTCATTCCATTATCTCTCAGTTAATAAGCCCTTCCAGGCATGTGAAGATAACTAAGTATTGAAGAACCCTAATGCACCTGCAAAGTAATGTGTCCAGCCTGTCTCACTAGCCAGATAAAGCTGAAAAATTAACAATAGTTTCATAATGAAAAAGCAAGATGTATTAGAATGTCTGCATAGATGACAGAAATAATTTGTAGTCCAAGAGGTCTCATTTGTCTTTAGTAGTGGATGATGCTGTATCTGTTTATCGGCCTTCAGAGGGGAAGGAGAACAAAGGATGAGTACAGTCAGTGTGTTTCCGATGAGACAGTAAAGATCGCTGGCCATAGCTGGGCAGTTTGGCCAACACCAACTGAGTTTCTGCAGCATCATGTATCAGACATAAGATGTACACGGCACTGAGGGTTTACAGGACTAGTGTAGGAAAGGAAACAGCCCAATGAACTACAAGGAGCAAAAAGATGAACAGGTGGAAGGAATATACATCTGAATTCAGAAGTTAGGAGGAAACGAGGAGCCAAGGGTGCTGGCTTGTTGCTCACAGTTATGTGGGGTACAGGCCTGGGACTGAGAGCACAAGCAATATTCTGAATAGGTAAAAAGAGGCTGCTGCTGACCCTCATGCTTTGAGTGTATACCACATGGCAGTAAGCTTCTTCTGTTCCCACAGAGACTCAGATTCTCCAGCACTGACAAAGCATTTGGGACTCCCTTCTACAGCTTCATGAGAAATGCAAGAGTGAATTGAAATCTGTTCATGCTCTCTCCATATCCACTGATGGCAATTTCTCCCTTGTGTGTATTTTCTCTCTTGCTTGTTCTCATTATCTCTTTGTTCTCTTCTTTTGTTTGGGCATTTCATCTTGTAAACATCCTTTTCATTTTACATTTTTACTCTCTCAATAATATTTCTAAAGCTTATGTTGGTATTTAAATGAAAATTACATTTATCATTTTAAAGTAGATTTGGAAGAATTAGAAAGTGCCAAAAACCTGTGCCATCAGGGAAATGATCCGAGTGGTTTAAAAGAGCATTGCCCTCATCCAGCACTACAACAACGTGAATCTGAAATAGGAATACCTAGATTGAGCTCAGTCCCTGTGGAGGAACCTATGTGTCTTTCCCCAGATTTCGCAAGGAACTTGGTTGATGGGAATCAGTCAGGATTAGCCAGCCTTGCTTTCCGGACAGCCTGTGATCTCATTTGATTTGCTGTTTAGATTGGCTGCAAAAGGCCCCCAAGATTATTTGATGGTTTAATGCTTGGCCTTGTTAGACTGTAATAATTTGGTGTCCAATAATTTGTGCTATTCCACACAGGGTCTTTGTCTGGCACACAGGATTCAAGTGTAATTCTTATGTAACCAGAAATAAAAATCTCCAAATCCCAGAGGTTGTATAGTCCCTGAGGTAATTTTAATTATTGGGAGAATTGAGACAAATTTGCCTAAGAAATATGAACCATGTCTAGTGTCAAACTTTTCTGTGACTTAACATTCAGCTCAACAAATCCTCATTCTCTGATACTGATCATCTGCATGTGCCTTGCTACTGTGGCAGTGGGTGTGTGGGGCGCAGGGTTTCTTAAAATCTCGGATCACAAAATGACTGGAAGGCATGCCATAAGACTACACCTTAGCTTGAGAGTTGGTTGTTTTCTTTCTTCTTTGTGCTGCGTTTAGGGTATCATGGCTCCTTTGCTACAGCTGTGAAGTGTTTAGTGGAGAAGACTTATTTCATTCTTAAGAATGAAGATTAGGAGCTGGGCTCGGGTTGGGTTCAAATCTCTCCCTGCTCTTACCTCTGTAAGTGCCCTGGGAATGTTTTTAAGCACTCTGGGTCTCATTTGCCTCTTCTTTAAAATGGGAGATCAAAATAATATATGCAATTAGTATGCAGCATTCATAGAACTATTCTGATGATAGATTGAGTTTTCCCTGCAAAGCACTTGAGCAAGTCACAGATCAGAGCAAGGGCCTACCACGTATTAGCCAATGGTGTTTTTATTGCTTTAATTTTTTTTGCCTTTTTTTTCTTTCTATCCCTTGCATGTTAGTGGGCAGGATGCTTTTGATTGGTGATTTGAGTCTTATTCAGAATGCAACTCTTTAATATAAAGATATGTTCACAGCTACTTTTCTCTTATTGCAGCATTCTGGTGTTACTCCTATCTACAGCGCTTTTGCCAGATGTTTACTATACTATAATTCTTTGTAGTATATCAGTGTAATAGTCTCCATTTCATAGATATGCAAACCAGAGCCAGATAGATAATGCATATTAATCAAGAGTTGCCTAGTAAGTTATAAGAACTCTTCTCAAAGCTAACACCTCAGTCCCTTTGGGAAAGACTTTATTTTTTTAAGTTTTTATTTAAATTCTAGTTAGTGAAAACACAGTGTAATATTTGCTTCAGGAGTATGATACAGTGATCTGATGCAACACCCAGTGCTCATCATGACAGGTGCACTCCTTAGTCCCCATCAGATATTTCACCCCTCCCTCCATCCACCTCCCTTCCCCTCAGTTTGTTCTCTAGAGTTAAGAGTCTGTTTCTCTTTTTGCCTCTCTCTCTCTTTCCCTCCCCACTTTGCTCATTTGTTTTGCTTCTTAAACTCCACCTATGAGTGAAATCATATGGTATTTGTCTTTCCCTGACTGATTTATTTCACTTAGCATTATACTCTCTAGCTTGATCTATGTAATTACAAATGGCAAGATTTCATTCTTTTTTATGTCTGAGTAATATTCCATTGAAACACATGTATATCGCTTCTTCTTTATCCATTCTTCAGTCACTGGATGCTTGGGCTGTTTCCACAATGTGGCTATTGTAGATAATGCTACTATAAACATGAAGGTGCATGTATCCCTTTGAAGTAGTATTTTCGTATTCTTGGAGTGAATACCCAATAGTGCAATTGCTGGATTGCAGAGTAGTTCTATAACTTTTTGAGGAAACTCTCTACTGTGTTCCAGAGTGGCTGTACCAGTTTGCTTTCCCACCAACAGTGCAAGAGGATTGCCCTTTCCCCACATCCTTGCCAGCACCTGTTGTCCGCTGTGTTATTGATTTTAGCCATTCTGACATGTGTGAGCTGATATTTCATTGTGATTTTGATTTGCCTTTCTCTGAAGATCACTGATGGTGAACATCTTTTCATGTGTCTGTTGGCTATCTGGAGGTCTTCTTTGGAGAAATGTCTGTTCATGTCTTCTGTCCATTTTTTAAATCAGATTATTTGGGGTTTTTTTGGTGTTGAGTTTTATAAGTTCTTGATATATTTTTGGATATTAACCCCTTGGGAAAAGACTTTAGATTAGTGATGAATGAAAAACCTGATTTAGTAAAGAATACTCTAAAAGAAAAGAGCTCAGTGTTTGGGTGGGCATTCTTTGGGTGAATTTTTGTAATTTCTGATACTGCCATTATGATGTTATTTGTATAATAAAAATTTTTAGAGAAAATATAGTACTGTTTCTTAATATCTATATTGACAATTAAGGAAGACCATTTCACTCTCTTTCTTTTTCTACGTATTTGTTTGTGCATTAGTCAGTGTGGGGTTGCCGTAACAAAATAGACTGGGTGGACAGGAATATATTTCCTATAGTTCTGGAAGCTGGGAGGTCTAAGATCAAGGTCCTGGTGGATTCACTTCCCTAGTGAGGGCTGTCTTTCTGGCTTGCAGATGGTCTCCTTCCTGCTGTGTCCTCAGTTGGTGGGAGTGTGGAAAGAGGGACAGAGAGAGAGAGAAGTTGGAAGCAGACTTTCTGGTATCCCTTTTCATAAGGACACGAACTGCATCATGAGGGCCTTACTCTCATGACCTCATCTAAACCCACCTTACCTCCTGAAGACCCCATCTCGAAGTACCATCCTCTTGGGGTCTTCAACAATTCTATGAATAGGGGCACAATTCAAACTATAGCAGTTTGTTTATGGGTGAGAAACAGCAATAATTTGTGACAACTGTTTATGAAGCACAATTATTGTGCAATGTGGGATTTTAGACAATCCTATGTTTTTAAGTTTAAAAATACATTATGGAATATGAACATCAACTTCACTGAAAAAGGTTTAATAAAAACTAAGCTATTTGAATTTTAGAAGTCTCGTGCTCTAAAGAGCGGACTCATAGACACATTTCTTGCCAGACACCTTTGTAGTAGTTTGGCAGGTGCTTAGATGGTGTTAGAAATCATGAGTCCTTAAACTTCCTCTGTGTTTCTCAAAGCTAGTGAATTACTAGGGTCTGAAATTACCAATTTGGGAGTCACACATTTCTTTGGGTTAATATTGTGCCTTCCTAAAGGTGCTTTTACAGTGAATGTGTTCCCTAGAAGGCAAGGGATAGTAACTCCTGAGCACAGGCAATTTCCCCTTCACAATAAAGAATCAGAATGAATTAATACGATACAGTACCTCTAAATTTGGAGAAGTGGAGGGAGAAGAAAAGTATCAAGGATGTGACCCATTAGAATCCTTTGGAAGATGATGAACCAAATGGACAGAACGAGATCATCTAGGTGCGGAAGGGTGCCCAAAAGATCACAAAGGCCCCTTAGTGATATGATTGGTTTACTAATGTTTTAAATAGAAATAACCTCATACATACCAATTTTCCAATTCCAGAGAACCACCAAAATATGTGAATTGTGTGACTATTGCTATTTTTTCAGATAAGGGAAAAGTCAGATATGCCGAACTGTAGTTCCCTTTAACAGATAATTGAGAAGGTGACTCTCAATTGAAGAGAGGCCTTGAAACTGAAAAGTATTCACTCTGGTTCATTTGAAATGTCAAGCAGCACAAATGATATTTTATATTAATGATTACAAAAGTATCTCTGTACATCTTGAATTGCTTCTAATAAAAGGGAGGGTCCAAATAATCACCTCTAAGTTAATTAATGGATAATCAGTATTTCATATTAAAATAAAATGGGCTTAACATGGGACAATACTTGAAGTAAAATCCTTCATATTCAATTTCATTGTAAAATTGCTTCATGATTAAAGTTTTACCAGAAGTTACGCTGTGGCATGAGCAGACTGGAACATGAAATAGTAAATACTGGCTGTAGGGACATTGGTAACTTTGTGAACTCTTTGTTATTAATCATTCATATGTCACCAAGTAGTTACGGTTTCAGCATGGTCATAACCCAACTAAAAATGTGAGTTTTCCAGTTAAAACCAAAGGAACAAAATGACTTCTCAGTTAATAACAGTATTGCCCAACATCACAGATTACAAGTAACAGAATTCCTGTAGAGCAGAGTTTCTCAGCCATGGGATTATTGACATTTTGGGGTAGATCATTCTTTGTTGTAGGGTGCTGTTCTGTCTTGTAGGAGGTTTATTCTGGGGTCTCTACCCACAAGATGACAGTAATGCCCTCTTTTCAGTTGTGAGAACCAAAAATATCTCCAGACACTGCCCCATGTCCCCTGGCCTAGGTGGGGTTGGGAGTGGGGGAAGGAGATTTCAACCTGGGTTGAAAATCACTGCAGTAAGGGAATAAACATATCCAATTCTTAGATGGTGAATCTAAGTTCTCTCAATGACTCTATGCTGAGTCATTGGTATTTGACCCAAGATTAGATTATGGTCCTGAGTCAAACTTTTCTTTAAATTAGATTATCTCATCTGATTCATTCTGAACCTAGCTCAGTATAAAGCAATGTGTATTGGTTCTCAAAATTAGTGTTTTAGTGGTTCTATAATTCAGATTGTCCCTTTTGCTTGCTGTCTGTGCACACTATAGAAATAAAATTTCAAGTGACTTTTTTTCCCTAAGCATCACAAAGGGCGAAAGAGGCTCTATTTTTACAACAAATATTTTTAAATGGTGTTTTTATTCATATGCTCAGGATTTGCATCAATAAGTAGGTGTATGTAGAAGTCACAAGAAAAATTAAGAAATGCCAGAGAATGACTCTGCTTACATCTTCTTGGCACATTGGCCTAGAATAGAATCTTTCTGAACCTCTTTATGGACTCACCTTCGTTCATTAATCTGATTTATTTTCTGGGATGTATTTATAAAAACAAAAACACACAGGCCTTACAAATCTTACTAAAACTTCATTACACTGAAGATGGGATTTCTCCCACCTCTCTTTCACACACACATGCACACAGATGCATTCACACATTTCCTGCAGCAACGGAAAGTAAAGGTGTATATAATTACAAAGAAAAAGTCTAAAAATTTTTTTAAAAAATTTAATGACAAAGGAAAAAGAAGTATAGAATTCTTTCCGTCTTAGCACTAACAAAATGTGAGTATACACAAAATGGCCACATTGAAGAATAAAGTGCTCCCAGAAGTAAACTGTACTAGACCAGCATCACTCTCTGCATTCCCTATTTTTGTAAAATTTCCCTATCTATTACACTAAAACTTCTAACTGTAAGGTTTTAACGTACTGGACCCTAAAGTTAGCTTAAATGGGAAATATTGGGATGGAGTAGATATGCTTTAAAACAATTGTTTCCAAAATATAAAGTCTGTCAATAGTGAAGAGTATATGCACGCTTGATACCATCTTCCTGGGACTGAGGAGAGAAGAGTCAATAGGGAAATAGAAGTGATGTTTATGCATGTCGCATTCCACTCAATTTTGTAGTTTCTTTTTATGTGCATTTGATTGTATAGAGGATATCTTATGTTCATGTAGCAACCTGTTTATTGAGCATCTGTTATATGCCATGATTTGATAAGTGCTAGGGGTATGATGATAAGTAAAACAAAGGTCCTTATCTCAGTGGACTAATCCAGTGGAGGCAAAGTGATATACAAACAGATAATTGCTATGAGTATGACCAGGGAGCTATGGGGAGGTGATCTTCCACCTTATCCTCAGTGAGGCAAAGAGGGGTGAGGAAGGCTGTGCGTTGGCACAGACCCAGGAAAAGAGGAAGCCATTATCATTTATTCACTGGAACCATTTTAAAGTGCATGTAGTGGAGAAGCCAGAGGACAGGGGCAGTGAGAGTGGAAGGAACAAACACAGTGGGGTATGAATCAACCAGAACACTATGGGATTCTTTAAGGTCTTTGGTGTGGCTACTTGTACAGCACTAATGATGGAAGATTAGAAGGTAAGGCTGAGGAATGAAACAAAAGTTTTTGAGAGACTTCAATTACATGCTTTATGAGAGAGATGCTCTTATTATGCCCATGCACTATATCCTTTTTACTTTTGGTCATTGTGCAGAAAACTGTTTAGCACATGCAATGTTCTACAGGTTGAAATTCTCTTCACACACTTCTTACTATTTGATTCTCACAAAACAACCCTATTTCATGTAAGAGTAAACTCCATTAGAGAGGTTAAGTTCCTTAGTTTGCTGGTAATTCGTGGTGGTAGAATTGGAACACAAGTCCTCCTGACACCAGGTCCTCACTTCCCTTGTATTCTCTTACCATTTATCTCAGAGAACCTCCAGCCCTTTAGAGTTAGGAAAACGAAATAGCTCACCAGTATTCAGAGAGAGGCAGAGACAGGGAGAGACAGAAAGTGAGTGAGAGGGAGGGACAGAGGCATGCATACCTGAGGAGAGTTTTTCTCATAAAGTTGTCATTAGCACACACTTAGCCAGCCCTTGTTTAGAAAATGAAAGCGATTAATACTGTGCAGCTGAAATTTTAAATTTCATGTGTTAAAAAAGAAAAGTCACACAAAAGAAAAGTAACAAAAAGGAATATATATTTTAAAGCTATATATTTATATTTGCAGTTATATTAATTATTATGCACTGATTATTTACACCAGTTGAAACACTGTATTACTGGTGAATGAGCAGATCAGTGGAACTGAGTAGAAACTCCAGGGGACTTCTAAAGGTATTAGAATTTAGTATATGACAAAGGTCATCCTTCAAATCTGTGCTAAAGATTTAATTTAATATGTATTAGGAAAACTGGATCTTCATTAGCATAAAAGAAAATATATTGGATAAATTATCCAATATATTTTTATATTATAAAAAATTATAATAAATTATAATAAATTATAAAGGTTGTTTTTCCATACCTCACATGAAGCTATCTTACAAATGAATTAGAAATTTAACCATAAAAAATAAAAACATAAAAATATTTGAAAAAAACCATGAGAGAATTGCTTTGTATTTTGAATTACAAAGCCTTTTTAATATGACACCACCCAGACTCTATGAAAACAAAATATTTTGGAGTGCCTGGGTGGCTCCGTTGGTTAAGCATTGACTGTTGTTTTCAGCTCAGGTCATGATCTCAGGTTTGTGAGATCCAGCCCCATGTTGAACTCTGTACTCAGCGTGGAGTCTCAGATTCTGTCTCCTTCCTGCTCTACCCTTCCCTCTCTCTCTCCTTCCCTTGCTCTTTCTCTACAAAAAAAAAAAGAAAAAAAAAAGAAATATTTTGACAAATTCAGCTAACAAATACACACACACTTTCATTCATAGGAGAATAAACCATGAAGAAATAAAACAGGAAAAAATGGTAAAACATGTTTACAACTAATAATAGACAAAGCATTAATTTCTCTTTTTAAAAAAAAGTCTCCTATAATTGGTGAGGAAAGACCAACAAACCCAATGGAGCAATGTATAAATATTTTCTAGGAAAGAAAATGGAAGTGGCTTTTATGTATGCAAAAAGATATCCTACCTCACTCATAAAAAGTAAATTGTAATTTTTAAAACTACATTGAAATATTGGTATTCTTTGAAAATATTTTAAAACATTTTTGGTCTAGGATCAAACTTTTTCTAGGATGTGGGAAAATATGAACTCTCATAGAAATGTTAACTTGTTACATTTCCATACATTCCATACATTTCCACATCTATGGAAAGCCATGTGGCAATATCTATCAACTATAAATATATGTGCTTCTGACCCCAGAATTGCACTTCTGAAATATATTATGCAGATCAACTTAATGAATGTAAAATGACCTGAGTCCAAGGTTGTTCACTGAAGTTTTGTGTGTAAAAGCCAAGGGTGGGAAATAATCCAATGTGCCTCAGGAGAGGACTGGTTAAATGCACTAGGTTGCATCTGTTGCCACCAGAAAGAATGAGGTAATTCTGTAGATACTAACACTAATTAATTTCCATGATTTATGGATGCACACCCAGATATAGTTACATATTTCATATGCGGAAGTACTCTAGAACTACATCCAGAGAACCGATCAACACTTGTTGCCTCTGGATAAAAACCTGGGTACCCAGGGGCTGAGCTGGGAGGGAATTTTTTTGCTATAAACCATGTTGTACCTTTAGAACTTGGTACCATGTACACATTGCCTTTTAAAAATAAATTCTGAATTTTTGAAAAGGGGGAGTTTGAGTTGGGCCTCACAAAACATGAAAGTCTTTCAGAATCCACCATTGCTGAGGTGATTGCAATAGCTTAGAATCTACTTGGCATAACAGCATTTTGTTCTTCTAGGTACTGGGGGTTGCTATGCAAGTCATTAAGTTACATCATCTAGTTCTGCTTGACTTGGTCTTTTCTTGAGCTTCTCTTCCCACTGGCATCTCATCTGTTTCCGATTCAGTATTTCTGATTCAAGTTCTTCTAGAAAGACTATTAGGATTGGCCAGTTATTTACCATCATCTCTGTAAGTCAGTGCTCTCATGCCAGATCATTATTTGCCAGGGGTTGGTCTGTTTATTTGCTAACCTTGGGTCAGTGATTCATCTTGGGCAATCACATGTGTCCAGGTAGATAGTACACGTTCAGTCATGTACAGTGGGAATCCTTTAGAAAGGCATTGCCTCTCTGCTTCTCCTGGCAACTACCACTCTATTTGCTTCCCCTTGCAGCAAACCTTGCAAAACAATCTACTTAATCTTTGTCTCAATTTCTCTCTTCTCAATTGTTATTAGATCCATTCCAATAAAGCTTTGGCCCCTACTAGTAGAATAATACTGTTTATCTCACAGTCACCACTGACCTTTCCTAAACTTCTAAATTTGAAGAAAATGATCAGTCATTCTTTTATTTAACCTTTTAGCTGTCTCACTATTTGGCAGCCTAGAGTTAAGAGAGAGGGACAGGTGGGAATGTCTCTAGGGATTCTACTTTATTTGTGTTATTTGAATATTTTAGGAGAACATTATGTGTATATGACCTGTATAAAAGTTTTCGAATCTTTACTTATTTTTTGAAGATTATTTCTTTATTTCAGAAAGAGAGACAGAGAGCACATGTGTGGGGAGAGAGAGAAGCAGACTCCCCACTGAGCACGGAGCATGACACAGGGCTCAATCCAAGGATCTTGAGATCATAGCCTGAGCTGAAACCAACACTTAACTGACTGAGCCACCCAGGGGCCCCTAAAATTTTTAGAAATATTAAAAATAGAATACTTTTCTAACTAGTCTTACAGTATTAGTTTAGAGCATGGCTGTATTCAGGGATTATATAAAAATCTTAATTCCTAGTTTCTCAATCTCAGTTCTATTCTTCTTTGTTTTAATCCATTTTCATATGGTCCCTACTTTCCATACATACAGCAATATGGCTGCCAGTTATTCCAAGATGATTATCTCTTCTGAGCAGCTCAGCTTTCCTCAACTATAAGGTTCCAAAGAGTCCTGGAACTGAGTCTCACTGAATTATTATTGGGTGATAACCAAGCATGAACTAATCACTTTAGTCAAAGGGTGTGTTAATTTGATTGGCAAGGTTACGTGGACACCTTTGGTGTTATGGATGGAAGGAGCTCCACACCACATGATTAGGAGAGACTGAGGAATAGCTTTCAGAAAAGAATTGGGGTCCTGGCATCAGAAGAAAGGTAGAATGTCTTAACTACTAGTAAACATATTTACTTTCCCTTGAGTTGTTCAAAGATTATTTTTGTGTATTTTACTTTTTTTTATTTTTATTTTATTTTTTGTGTATTTTTGTGTATTTATTATTTTGTGTATTTTTCCTGAACTTTCTAAGCTCAGCTTACATCATTTTTAAAGGCATTTAGCTACCTTCCTACCAACTGTTTATAAATAATGCTAAGCTCTGAGGCTGTACTCAGCCTTTAAGAAACATCTATTTTTTCCTTATATGATTTTTGGGTATCTTCTGCCAGTAAACTGACAATGAAATATCTTATTCTCTAGGGCACCATTGGGAAGAAATAGAGCAATTTGTTTGCCAGCATTACTTTCTGAATAAAAATGCAAGTTAATAACTTGGCTCATCTTAAGGAAAAGCATAATCATGCTTTTATTTTATACAGTTTTTTACTTTCAAGTCAAATATACCTAGATTTGAATCAACCATGGATGAGAGTTATTTGGTAATTCCTCTTAATTGGTGAGAAGTATATTGGCTATAAATCCCCAGCCTATCTCATCCCAGTAAACCCTACATCTGTATATCTTGATCGAAATTGGAATGAGTGCAAAGGGATAACTGTGAAGGGAGAGATAAACTGCTAGAAGCTGTTAGCATTCATTATGGCTACCTCTACCTGTTGGCCTACAGATATTTTAGGAAAAGTATAAATTAATGAATACAGAGGCAGGCTGCCATGACTTAATGAAACATATCATTTTTGTTTCCCCGCTGGCTTTATGTCATCATGGAGTGAATTGTCTGATAAACAGATAAACATCTGTTTATCTCATGAAGCCAGGCAAATGATCCTGTGCAGCGTTTAGGTGAGTTCTGCAGTAAGGCAGATAGGTAAGAAGGTTACTGAAAATAATGACAAAAACACAATGGCACCACCACAGTTCTATGCTGAGGACCTCTTACATTGCAGGACTTGAAGTTTTAATAGTGGGTGAGGAAAACAGTCATGACCACAAGATGCTGCCATTCTGGGATGACTGATGAAATAAAAACAGATCAGAATGTGGCCAACTCAGGGTAATCCAGTCTGTTTCAGGAAATCATGGAACAGACTCTTAGACAAATGGTTACTCTGCCTTTACAACCTCATTAAGTATTGAGATAATTTATATGAACCAAATTTCTAGTGATTCCCTAGGTCCAATATAAATAAGTCAAACTCTCAGGTGCTAGGGCAGTTGGAGAGGAAGAAAGGATCTGTAGGCAGACCCAAGTTACCAGAGAGTCAGGAGAGGTTCCTCTGTACCTGTACATTCACACACACACACACACACACACACACACACACACACCCCTAGATAATTTGTAACCTCAGCCTAAAACAAGCGACAAGGTATCTGGTGAAAATAGGATAAAAAAAAATCCCCATTGGGTGCCTGGGTGGCTCAGTGGGTTAAGCACCTGACTCTTGATTTCAGCTCCAGTCATGATCTCAGGGTCATGAGATTGAGCCTCTTGGGCTCCACATTCAGTGCAGAGTCTGCTTAATTCTCTCTCCCTCCCTCTTGCTTTCTCTTTCTAAAATAAATAAAATCTCTTAAGGAAAAAGAAAAAATGCCTGCTTTTCTCTAGATACAGAGCCCATGGGGAAATAAAACCATTTTTTTTAAATGTCTGATGACATTAAACATCAGACCTTGTGTCATACCATCGACACCCCCTACAACAAGCAAGCCTGGATCTCCATCCTGTAGTTGGAAGTTGGAACATTAGGAATTCACAAGGGAACACTATATGGATAGAAGCAGTAAACCATGCATTGGCAAAGGAGTAATTGTTCCTTTTTATTATCTCATTTAAAACCTCTTAACATTGAAACATGGTTACTGACAGTCTTCCAACCTCACTGATATAGGATAAAATTTTGCATAAAAAACTGAGTGGTGCATGAGCTCTCTGAGATGTCTCCAAGGACTCCCAGTCTAGGAAACCCTGCTGTCTTCAATAGTGATGAAGAGTTGTTAAGTTCCCTCAACTTGGACATTCATAGATACCAGCATTAATTTTTATAATAATTGCATTACTGTTATGAGAGGTGGAAAATGTAAGTACACAATCAGTTTATTTAGTTCTTAACATGCCTTGCAAATAGCAGGTGCTCAATATATATTTGTTGATTTTATGAACAATCAAAAATATTGCCGCTACACGGGACATCAATGATTAACAAGGAAGGAGGAGTTTACACACAGGCAGAGAATTCTGGTGAGTACCTTAATTTTTGAACAAAAGAAAGAATTGTCCTGTGAAGTTGTAAAGACACAAAACATTTGGATGTTATGTTTTATGACTTGAGTCCCTCGTTTAAATTAGGGGAGGCAATGGCAGTAATAATTCATTTAATTCTTTTTCATCATCTCATTTTCTGCTTGCAAGAATTCAAGTGGCATTTCAAAATCATCAATCTGTTGTCACTGTCCTTTGTACTTTGTAAGTGTAAGCAAAGCTAATTTAGGAAGGAAACCAATGTTCCCCTGAGGGCTTGATTTTAACAAATGATAGATAAGTTTTCTTAATTATCATCTCCTGCCCAGACTCTTGGCTCCAGACCTATGTGGTTATTCACCTTCAACCGCCCCCCACCCCCGCCGGTAGCACTGCTGACTGTGCACTAGGCTGGGCTGAGGAATAAGCTACTCTTGACATGTAGCCACCTAAGGCTTCTTTTCTCTTTGAAATAATTATGTAAGTTAGCTACTTGTGGTTTTGTCTGCTCCTAGGGTTTCGAAGCAGATGGTGAATTCTCACCTCAGCTGGATGAAAGGGCCCTTAAAACATTTAGCAGTATTTACTAGGTGAATTTTTACTGTTTGTGTTGTGAGGTCTTGGGCATGTATGACTTGCAGCCTCAGGTACCTAAATCTAGGTAGTTGTAGGGGATCAATTTCAAAACTAAACCAAACCGAGAACGCATGGTTCTGTTCCTGATTCAAATCAAAGCCGGATTATTTATCCTAACCAGATGTAAGAGAAGCTCATTTAATTGAAATTTATCAACCGAGAGATCCCCAGGATTCCTTTTCTCTGCAATTGGTTTTATATCTGACACTTTTGCAAGCCGTGGTAATATGATTTCACTCTGGTTGCATTCGCCAAGGTTATCCCACCTTGGCTTTTTTATTGCTTATATTCTATTAGAAATTAGTTTAGTGTAGGAGTAATAGCTGCTCTGGACTTTAAATCTTTTCACTCATAAGATTTGTATTTTTTTTTTATCCATATCCTGACAATACCATTTTACAACTCCAAGGACATAAGGACAGCTTTTTCTGTGCTGCAATGAAATCTAGGGGGTGTGAAAATTTCTGTAGTAAATGGACACCTGAGCACCATCGATGCTTACACAATCACTGTTCTTAGTGAGCAAAGAAAGAATATATTGTAACATTTTCACCTCTTCCCCATTCTTTTTTTTTTAAGATATTTTTATTTATTTGACAGACAGAGATCACAAGTAGGCAGAGAGGCAGGTACAGAGAGAAAGGGAGGCAGGCTCCCTGCCAAGCAGAGAGCCCAATGCGGGGCTCGATCCCAGGACCCTAGGATCATGACCTGAACCGAAGGCAGAGGCTTTAACCCACTGAGCCACCCAGGCACCCCCTCTTCCCCCATTCTTAAATGTAACAGGCACTAATAGAGTGTGATCTAAATTTAACCAGTCTCCAGTGAAGTCAACTATGAGAATTTTATGAGGTTTTGATTTGTATCTTGACACTTACCTTGAAGTGAATCAAGACCATATGGTGCCTACCTTGGTCTATACTTGCATCTGTGTTCCCTTTTTTTTTTTAATGATCATAATATAAATCAGTTGTAAATGAGACTATGTTCATGTATGGAATTAGTGAAGTCTATTTTTGTGTCTTTAGAAAGTTTCTAACAAATTTATGTGCCTAAAGATTATCTTCTAAGGGCAACAGCAGAGTAGCTACAGAAGGAAGATGCTGAAAATTCAGAAAGTGCTAACAGAAAGCTGCAATCACTCTCAAAAAACATCTATCTTAGTATGCCTTAGGTCTTCCATACAGAATTTTATGGATAGCCTCTTGTAGCATTCCTTATTATCTTTTTTAAATTTTTAAAAAGGGTTTATTTATTTATTTGAGAGAGAGAAAGAAAAAAAAAAGAGGGAGAGCATGAGTGGGAGGGGCAGAGGAAGAGATGTCAAGTGGACTCCATGCTGAAAGCAGTGCCTGATGCCGGGCTCGATCTCACGACCCTGAGATCATTACCTGAGCTGAAATCCAGAGTCAGATGCTTAGCTGACTCTTCCACCCAGGAGCCCATTGTAGAATTATTTTTTTAAATAAGATTTATTTATTTTTAATTTAAAATTTTTTTTAATTTTTTAAATTTTTTCTCACCATAACCCATACCCTCCCCAATGTCCATCTCTCAGTCACCCCATCCCTCCCACCCTCCCCTCCAGCAACACTCAGTTTGTTTCCTGAGATTAAAAGCAAAGATTAATAAGGGAAACAAGATTCATTTCACAAGTAGAATTTTTCAGTTCTCACCTTAGTCAGATTCTTATAATTATTTGACACAATTGGCCATTCTCATTTTTAACATAGCTTCTTCAATTTTCTGAGAAACCATTATGCCCATTTTCTCCTACATTAATGATTACTTCCTAGGCTTCTCTACTGGAAGTTGAAATATCCCAGGATTCAGTCTTTGGGTATCTCTTTTCCATCCATATTTACTTCCTTTGTGGTCACCATTAACTATTTAGTTCTGAATATTACATGTGTGCTGTTATAACATTCAAACCAGTATCATAAACTCTAACCTCTTTCTGACCTTCAGGTTTTGTATTCAATTGCTTACTGGAAAATTTTTCTTGAATGTTCAGTGAATATTTCATATTGAATATATTCCACAGTGAACCCTTGATTACCACATTCATCTCAAATCCACTTTATTTCCCAGACTCCTTAATCTTAATAAATGTCACATTGCCATTTACTCACTTGTTGAAACAAAATTTTGGAATCACTCTTGACCCCTCCTTTTATAGTAGGGCATACATTCAAATAAGCAGTTAATGCTGTTAGTGTTTTGGCTTCCGTATATTTTTCAAATTAAATAACTTCTCATCTCCTTCAGTACTAACACCCTAATCTAAGCCCCCATCATTTCCTACCCAGTTTCTGACAAAGGCTGATTAAATGGTCATACTTCTTCTAGTCTTGCACACTGATTCTACAAAATCAGTGAGAGAAACTTTTAAATAACATAAACTGGATCATGTCATTTTACTACTCAAACACTAATAAGGCTGCCAGTCATTCTTAGAACAAAATTCAGATTCTTATCATGGCTTTTAATACACATGCAACCTGGTCGTTATCTCCAGCCAACCTCATTTTCTCCTGCTCTTCCTCCTTGTCATTATCCTCAGCCCTGCTGGCCTCCCTGGGCTTTCTTGAAGTTGTTAAGAGGACTCCTACCCAAGAGCCTTGCTTGTTCTATTTCCTGTGCATTGCCCCAGGTATGATCATGGGTCACTCCTCACTGCATCACCTCCCCAGAAGAATCTTTTTTGATGACTCTACTTGAAATAGCACCTACCACACCATCTCTTTATCCCCTCACATTGCCTGACATTTTTTTTCTTAACAGTGGTCATTTCCTAACTATATATTTTATGTATGGGTGTATATGTACATATATAGGTATATTATTTATGTATGTATTACTGGACTTCTACACTAGAATTTAATCTATCTGAATGCAAGGGCATTATTGGTTTTGTTCACTTCTGTTCCCAATGCCAAGAATTGTGCCTAACCTCTACTAGATATTAAATAAGTAATTATTGGATGAATTAAATGAAAAGGGAGCAAGACCTTTACAGTTATTGCCTATGAAGTGGAGCCTCCAGGTGACCACGCAGAGACACTTTGCCTGCTCAGAAGAGTGCTCTCTGGCCTTTAGCGAAGTATCCTCACATTCTTAATTCTTGATTCCACTTAACTGGAGGAGCGTTGTCTATTGGAACTTCTTTTGGTCCTGGAAATGTTCTATATCTTCACTACCCATGATAGTAGCCACTGCCACTATTTCAATGCTTGAAATGTGGTTAGTGTTTCTAAGGAATTAAATTTTTAATTAACTTTAGTTTTAATGAAAAAAATTAATTTAAGTGGTCACATTTGACTATCAAATTGGATAGCATAAGTCTAGGTCATAGAAGGAAAGCAATTGCCTTCTTTAAATAACCTCAAACTGGGTCTTTTCTAATAAATATTAAATGAACCTAAATTTCCTGGTTATATTGTCTTATTTTTTCACCTTATGTGTGTTTAGCTCATGCTAGCAGTGCAAAGTGAGAAAATATAAAACATCTCTTTTTCAATGTGCTCAAAGCAGAAGGCCAATTCCCCAGCACAGTAAAGATGCTGCTGGCAAAGCCTCCCTTGCAAATGGGGATTAGGCAAGAAAACACAGGATACAATTGCTGTCTGTAGAGCCAGTCAGCAAAGCCATGGGTTTTTGTAGATTCCCACTTAATTATACATTGCTTTCTTTCTCTACAGCCAGTGCTGATTTGAATCTGTGGAATGCATACATTTATGAGCAACCAGAAAAGGATATACAAAAATGAATTTAACATCTCCCTTACAATAGTATGGGATTTCTGAAATATGACACAATATAATTTAAAATATGTAACTCTTACAACTAAAGGGACTGATAATTATATCACAAACAGCTCCACTCCATCCTCTGATAAGAAGTAAATTTTAAAAACAGTATTGTTTTAGCATGTACAATGGCAAAGGAGAAGCCAGCTTCTATGCCACTTATTTTCACGGAGCATGAGCACAGGGCAGAAAAATGACACATGCTTCTCCTTTTCTCCATCCAACCCACTCTAGCCTGATATACCATCTGAGAAAATAAACCAGAAGGTGTCCCAGGGTGGTAGAATAAATGTCAAGCATCATGCTTTTCTCCCTTTAAGTCAAGCTGATCTATGATTGACCAGATGACTACCGGGGTTTCTAACCCTCAGCACTGTTGGCAAGTTGGGCCAAATAATCCTCTGTTGTGGGAGATTGTCCTGAGCACTGCAGGATATGGAGCGGTATCCCTGGCCTCTGCCTAATAGATGCCAAGAGTAGCCACCCTCTCACTCCTCATTGTAATAACCAAAATATCTCTAAGTATTGCCAGTTGTTCCCAAGGACCAATGAAGAAGTCAGGAGCATCACAGCCTACTCACTTCCTGCATTTACCTGGATCTTGACCTTTTATGTTTCATCTCTTCTCAACCCCATGTTACTCTCCTGGATGTGAAAACGTCTTTGCCTTTAATTATTTGACCTTAGTATTCTCTTAGACTCAATTTTGGACTTGCCTGCTGATGCCTCTGTTCCAGATGGAACACCTTTGCCTCAACATTTCACCAGTCCTTAGATTCAGTACCTAACCTCGGCATGGACTTCCCTAATTTGCATCTCTCTCAGATCTGCTTATGATATCAAAGGCAGATTATACAACTCTCAGGAGAGGTAACTGTCTCATTTCTGGTGACCTCAGTTCTAGTGTCAGCTTGGTTGTTACCTTGTTTTTTTGGTATCTCCTTCTATCAGTTAAATAGATTCCTTGGGCCTCAATTTCCTTATCTTCCAAATGGAAGTACTGATTTCTCTCCTCATTGCTTTAAAGGTTTTCAAGGTTTAAATAAGGTAATTGCTATTAAAGTGCTTTGGAAAGATAAAAAAAAAATCTTCTGCAGATATAAGGGAGTATAGTAGTAACAGTGTTCCTGATTCCATGGAAGCCTACAGAAAGTTACAGATAAGCTGTATCTCTACCCATTTAAAGGGATCATGAAGCTTGCTCCTGTCTTTTCTAACATATTGAGAGTGAGCTAGAATTTTATAGAATGGGCATTGGGGATGTCTCTTTTACTGCTTTGGCAGCACCAGACTGGTATGGCAAAATTCAACTTACCAACCCAAGTACTAATATCAAATAGGGTTTGTGTTCTGCTTGAGGGAGAAAAATATTTTGGGTACCCACATAGTTCTCTGAAAGAAATATGAGCTCCATACTCAGTGTTGAATTTTAAATGACTGCCAACCTCTCTCCTCTGTCATCTTAATGCTCCCAGACCCTAAACATGGGGGGACACTCCTATTCCTCTCCCAATCATGGAGAAGAAAATGGGAAAAGCTCAGTAGAGGCCCCATGGGGTGTACTCCAGCATTTGGATCTGTAGCAGTTTTCTAGGCACACCTAGTACATTTCCCTCATGAGGCCATTGACATGTCCTCATCCTGGACCTTTAAAGCAGCTCTGCCTCTCCCTGTGCAGGAGGTGTGTATTTTTTAATTCTTTATTTTTTATTCTTTAAAGCAGCTCTGCCTCTCCCTGTGCTTGTGTGTGTATTGATATATGCACACACTCCCTGTCAGGGTTCCTTCCGGCATATAGGAAATGCAGAAATCAGAGGGTCAAGCATTCCTAGAACACATTTGTGACTTAATGAACAGGAATAGAAGAGGATGACTTCTCTTTAAAGGTCTCTTTCCCAGTGAATGTTTGAGAAGTACCACGTAGAACCCCTCCACACATAAACTAGGACTAGCCTTCTCCAGTCAAGAGACTGAATAGTTATCACAAGCCAAACAGGAGAAGTGAGCTGGAAAGTCCTTGTCTGAGCTTGCCAAGAGGCTTAGCCTTTATTTCAGGGTCAGAACCCTATCTTCTTTTGCCCAACTTGGAAATGAGGAATATATGTGCTTAGTATTCAGATGTGTTGTCCTTGAGAATGTGAACATTGAAGATAGCCAAGCAAGGGGAAATAGGTCAGAAGATATTGCACTTAGTTA
>ML098834.1:20848-33909 GCA_003697995.1 Taxidea taxus jeffersonii
AAATAGCCTCCGCAGAAAATGTGTTTCTGTTTGGCATCATGCCTCTTCACGTTCACTTTAATTGGCCATTGGGCGCACTGTGTAAAGCAGACAGCATTTCACACCTCTGGGACATGGGCGTTATGGTACTCTGCTGATGGCTCCAAACCACACAAATTGGAGACTAAGGTAGTCATTTCTACAATTAAAGCCAAAATTGCTTTCCTTTCATGTCAGCAAAGACTCTAGTTCCAATGCAAAAATATCACCCTTCTCTGCCTATCACTGTCTGCAGAGAAGCTATTCTCTGTTGAAGGCCCTTCCCTCCCCCCTTCTGACCATTCATTGCATGGTGTCAGATGATGTCACATGTCTAACCTTCCATTACACTCTGGCTGAGCCAACACAGCTGGATTCTCAGCCAACTATGAAGTTTAAATTGGTAACTCCAAATCTGTTCTATAAATTCCAGCAACAGTTGATTTGGCCAGAATTTCAATGTGATCTTCATGCCTGAGTTCAAAAAAAAGGAAGAAAGAGAACTAACTAGTCTCTAATGATCTACCTAAGGGAATGTGTGAACCATTGCGTTCAACTTTTTCTTTTTCTTTTTAATAAAGTTGCCTTTTTTTTTGGTCCCTTTCACCTATTCTGCAGTTTATTATGACTGTGGAGCCGTGAACTTTGTCAATGGCCTAGGAAGCTCTAACTAGGTAAGTGCATACTGTGAACATACAACTTTTAAAAATTATTTTATATGGAAGGATTAGAGATCAAGGAATAGAAGGTTCCTTGATCTCTAATACTTCTGTCTTCTATTCTATATTGCTTTGTAATAGAGCTGCAAATCAGCATATGTTCCAGTAATCTACAGGAAACAGCACTGTTTAGGGGAAGTGATCTATTTGGGTTAACTAGTAAACAGAACTTACTAGGAACTAGGAGTTTGGGGGCTATATAAAAAAGCACTTTAGAGAATATTCTAACATTTGTCCAAAAGGATATGACAATTCTAAGAACTATAGGGTGCCCAGTGCTTTATATTACTGTGCTCTCCTTCTGAAATCCCTCTCTACTTCTCTGGAGAAAAACATTTAGGCTATAGCCCCATGTCTTTGAAATCCCATTTCATAGTTATCTCCTTCACTGGGTTGCTTATGGCCCCTGCATGGTTAACTGCATATTAAGGGGTCCCATGAAATGAGGTGGTGTGATCCAGTCACAAGCAATTACTAAAGGATTGTGAAAAGCAGTAATTTCAAAAAATGTAGAATTGAGGATTATCTGAGAAGAACTATTGTAAAATTGGAAATCAAATAACAAAATAAAAGAAACAAGCCAGTTGCTGGTCCCCTTAATTTCCTTATTGGGAAACAGCAGATACCTTGAGGATGTCTTTGAAAATAAAACTTATACTTTTAAGGAACAAAGATAATGTATAATATTTTGTTCCTCATGGTTGAAACAGATATCTTATAAAAAAGAAGTCTAAGCTACCAGATATCCTGAAAAATGGATGGCATTTTTAAAAATGTGTTTATTTTATTTATTTGAGAGAGAGAGACAGGCAGATAGACAGAGGGAGTAGGGGGAAGAGCAGAGGGCCAGGGAGAAGGAGAGAAATTTCCAGCAGTGCATGGAGGGAGCACAGCGCCCCATGCAGGGCTCCATCTCACAACCCTGAGATTATGACCTGAGCCAAAATCAAGAGTCCAGAAGTTAACTAAATGAGCCACCCAGGTGCCCCTGAATAGCTTTTTTCTTTCTCTCTTTTTTTTTTTTTAACATTCACTTTTCTCAGTCATTTCACACATAATACATGTTTAAATTTACCTGGTTGTTCTTGAGTACCCTTAAAGCAATTTTGACTTATTTTCCATCACAGTGACCTAGTTTTCCAGCATTAATTTAAATTAACATTTTATTTACATAGTTAGCATAAAGTGAAATAAGTGGGGACTGATTAAGGAGATATAAAATGTAAGGCTACCCAGAGAGTTAAAGGATGGTAGACTTTGAAATAGAAGGTCATGTGGCTAATTTTTCAGAGAGTAGAGATTAAACAGCTTTCTATAGATATTGTATCTTTTAACGAGTTTTGAGTCATAAACTAACTGCATCGAAGCACTGACCTCAGGACAATCCATTAGAACTTTGGGAGGACTGCTTTGACAGAGATATGTGAGATTTGTTCTAGGATTGACTGCATCATATTGGATTAGAATAAGCCTTTGCTTGATTGCACACTGCTTAGACTGGAGGATTGAGAGCAAGGAGAATGAACTGTGCTGGATGAGAAAATGTGCTGGATGAGGAAATGTGCTGGATGAGAAAATCTGACGGAGGCAGTAGAAGTTGGAATCAAAAAAGCAACTAGTAATAATAGTGTTGACATCAATAATAACAACCATAGTACTGACCGCTTTATCTATGCCAGGCACTGTGTATAATCCTCACCCTACTTTCTATGAAATAGGAACTCTTACTATCTAAATTTTATGGATAAAGGAACTGAGTTGTAGAATGTTATTTAGTTTTCCACTTGCAGGGCTTAAGTTTCTCTAAGGCATCCAAAAGGAGGTGTCTAATGGGCATGTGGGATATGACCCAGAACTTCAGGAAAATATCTGGTCTGGAGATAATATAGTGGGAGCTATTGGGCTATAAATGATCATGTAGGCCACAGATGAGGTACTTGAGATAAAGTTTCATGACACTAGAGGATAAAAGAAAATAGGATGAGAAATTATCTTTGGATTTGGTTATTAGTGGTCTTAATAAAAACTATTTTCAAAGAGTGGAAAGGTCAAAAGCCATATTGTAATGCATTAAAGAATGCAGTGTTGGGGCGCCTGGGTGGCTCAGTGAGGTAAACCTCTGCCTTCGGCTCAGGTCATGATCTCAGGGTCCTGGGATTGAGCCCTGCATCAGGCTCTCTGCTCAGAGGGGAGTCTGCTTCCTCCTCTCTCTGCCTGCCTCTCTGCCTACTTGTGATCTCTCTCTCTCTCAAATAAATAAATAAAATCTTTTAAAAAAAAAAAGAACGAAGTATACTCTTCTAACATGTTTACCTATTTTTCTAAAGAATTATTTTTTTATTTTTGAGAGAGAAAGTGCAAATGGGGGGGAGGGGCAGAGGGAGTGGAAGAGAGAAATGAATGCAGAGCTGATGGCAGAACCCTACTCAGAGCTCAATCCCAGGACCCCAAGATCATGACCAGAGCAGAAACCAGGAGTCAGTTGCTTAAACCGCTGAGCCACCCAGGTGCCCCTAAGATGTTTACCTATTAATAAAAGGAGAGAAATAGGTTAAGGACTTTGTTTAAATAAAATATTTGGCAGTGGGAAAAGATTTCAAATAGACTTTACACTGATAGTGTGATTTCAAATGCCAACATCCCAATTTTTGTTAACCAAAGGGCTTCATTAACTTTTGAAAGTAGTAGAAATACAGAATTAAACAAAGATTAATTAAAATTACAGCTGCTTCTTGCATCTTCTCTTAGTGTTGATTTAAGAAATGCATATCATTGAAGAATCCCATTATGAAGTGAATTATTAGTAGATTCTAGAAATTTTCACTTAGACTCTGGCCAAAACAGTTAAAAATTCCCCAGATCAGTTGTTAACAATGAATAGTGACAGATAGGAATTTGAGGAGCAATGTTTGTCAAATGGAGATTATCACTAGAAAATCTCATTACTTATGAGAAACTAGTTATTTGTCTGCTTTTGTTGACTCTTATGGCATTCAATTTTAGTTATTTTGCGATTCAAGTAAATAAACAATACTGTAATCACATTAGAAAACAATAATTCTAAAAAAAGAGAAAACAATAATTCTTTCTCTGTCATCTAACAGACCGGAGCAATGCAAAAAATAAAGAACAATTTGAAAAACCAATAAGAAAGATTGTACCTCTTACAAAATAAAAATATAGGCTTCTGAAATTACATTTTAGTCATCACTGGTAATAGAACTGTAAAGATATGGAGCTGCCTGGAAGTGTTCTGGTCCAAGCTTATTTTGTAATGGACACGGACATCTGCTTAGCCTGATCAGTTGTTTTATGGTTCTCTGGTAAATGAGAGTAGTACAAATTACTACTGAAAGAATATACCGGGGAACAATATGATGTACTAACTGGGAAATCGGAAAGATAATGAGATCATATTAGATCGAGTAGCCCCAGGGTTATTTCTTTGTATTTTTAAAATTCTTAGTCCTGTAAATTCTTAAGAAGAAAACTTTATGAAATTGGTTGAAAATCCCATAAAAAACAGTTTCCATCCTCAAACCTGTATGTTATGTCCATCTAAAAATAGTAGCTTTTCCTTGTAATCCTCTGATCTTTTTATACCCACTGCTTCCATAAGCAATTTGAAAGTAATAAAACTGAAGTAGTTTTAACCATTACTCTTCACCTTTTAAAAAAGCTGTTTCATTCTTATCTAGCAATGCCAACTCATTTGATTCTCTGCACACACAGCCCATCAATTAAAGCTGCTAGCTGTGTGCAGAATGTAATACATCAGCTAGGTTAAGTCTATTCCAGAAATAAACCATAGGCGGGAGATGAATGGCCATTTTTACTTTCTTTAAGCATCAGTCCACACTTTCAATCACATCACCACTAATAGAGTCTATTTTCCACCGTACATTTTCGTACTAACAGAAACCCCAGACTCTACCCTGCTGCATGAAGTCTTCTTTCCTGACCACTTAATGTCATCTCTTTCTTTCTGGAGAAATGCCAATGGCACATTGAAATTTTTGTATACGTCTTCAAAAGTTGATGATACTGTGGGGTACCTGGGTGGCTCAGTGGGTTAAAGCCTCTGCCTTCAGCTCGGGTCATGATCCCAGAGTGCTGGGATGGAGCCCCGAATCGGGCTCTCTGCTCAGCGGGGAGCCTGCTTCCCTCCTCTCTCTCTGCCTGCCTCTCTGCCTACTTGTGATCTCTGTCAAATAAATAAATAAAATCTTTAAAAAAAAGTTGATATTTTTGAACACATATTTATGGGTTTCTTGTAATTTGGAAGTTTTAGTAGTCGAGCAATAAGTTTCCTGCCTTGACACCGCTTATAGTCTAGTGGAGAAGACAGACAAAAAGCAACCAGTTGCAGTAAAGGTGATGGTATATGGAAAGCGCAGGATGCTTCTGACAGACTGCATACTCCAAAGTGGTCTGTGGGATAAGGAAAAATTCTTGGAAGAAATTAAAATTTAAGTTATAATCTGATACTACACTTGATCTTAGCCAAAAGGCTGAGAAGTGATTTAAGTTATAATCTGAAAGGAAAGGAGTCAGCTAGGAAGAGACAGGAGGAGTAAGGACAGTGTCCCAGGCATACAAAGAAAACATGTACAAAATACTCGAAGATGGGCTTTTTTTTTTTTCTCTTCTCAAGTAAATTTAGGTCTTGTGGGAAGAGGACCCTCTCTTGTTTCTTTGGGTCTCCCACATGATACCTCACACTGGGAAAAGCTATTTATTTTTTTATCTCATTTTTTAAAAAGATTTTATTTATTTATTTGACAGAGAGACACAGGGAGAGAGGGAACATAAGCAGGGAAGTGGGAGAGGGAGAAGCAGGCTTCCTACAGAGCAGGGAGCCTGATGCGGGGCTCGATCCCAGGACTCTGGGATCATGACCTGAACTGAAGGCAGAGGCTTAATGACTGAGCCACCCAGGCGCCCCTTTATCTCATTAAAAAAAAAAAAATTCTACTTAGTTAACATATATGGTAAAATGGTTTTAGGGGTAGAATTTAGTGATTCGTCAGCTGCATACAACACCCACTGCTCCTCACAACAAGTACCCTCCTTAATGCCCATCCCCATTTAGCCCATCCTCCACCCACCTCCCTCCATCAACCCTCAGTTTGTTCTCTATCATTAAGGGTCTTTTATGGGTAAATCTCATATTTATAATGTAACTTATAGAGCAGTTCCAGATACAATCTCTCCAGTTTCCATAATAGAATACAAAATTTCAAAATAAATTTGAAAACTTAGAATATCAAATATACTAAATGTTTTGGTTACCCTAGTGCCATAATCTGATATAAAACTATTTTCACTATAACACTAGTAGAGATCATTTGAAATATCAATCGGTATCTGGTGTAACTATGCTAAAGATGCAAAATAAGCCAACAAAAGCAAAAGTACGAACACGTCTATGTTTATCCTTCCTCAGAAAATCTTTTTTACTTGGACTTTTAGTTAGCATTCAAATAGGCCTGATCAAGCCCCACCACTGGCTCCCTGCTCAGCAGAGTCTACTTCTTACTTTCCCTCTACCCAACCCCCACCCCTACTAGTGCACATGCTCTCTCCTGCTCTCTCTCTCTCTCTCTCTCTGCCCCCTTCTCAAATAAATAAATAAAATCTTGGGAGAATGGTATAACCGGGCAATGGACATTTAGGAGGGCCTGTGAGGTAATGAGCACTGATGAATTACTCTACCTCTGAAACTAATAATATGCTATATGTTAATTAATTGAATTTAGATAAATAAATAAAATCTTTAAAAAATTAAAATAATAAGCCTGATGTATCAATCTTTAAAAAATAAAGTTTTTTTTTTCAGGTAACTTTTAAAAACCACTTGGTAAACCTAATATTTGATTACTAATTAATGCAGAATAAGAGCACATGCAATTGCAAAGGCATGTGACAGTCATGACTATTTAAACCATGTTTGCAGATTGAATTAATATGTCAATGTTAGACTTTCTGCTTGTCAAGGGAGCACAGAATGGAGGGTAATGAGAAAGAAGAACATGAACTATTGGGTCAAAAAGATGTGAGATTGTTTGGAAGGCCTGATCTTTTGACCCATCCAAATTCTTATTTCTGAAATTATTGACTTTATGCTCATCCTTGGTGTGACAAATGAATGGAGGGGAAGTGACCAAAAGATCAGTATGTCCTGGTAATCAGGTACCCTCTAGTAAAAGCTAGAGGAGATTGTATATGTGTGTGTGTATGTATGTATATGTATATACATACATATATATATTTACAATACATATTTCTTAATTTATTTATTTTAGAGAGAGGGAGAGAGGGCGCATATGCATGTGTGATGGAGGAGGGGCAGAGGAAGAGAATCTTGAGCAGACTCCCTCCAGAGCCAGGCACTCCAGTTGGATCTCAGGACCCATGAGATCATGACCTGTGCCAAAACCAAGAGTCAGGCACTTAACCAGCTGAGCCACCCAGGTGCCCCTAAATGTGTATATTTATTTGAACATTTAAAATAATATTTCAGGGGCACCTGGGTGGCTCAGTGGGTTAAAGCCTCTGCCTTCGGCTCAGGTCATGATCTCAGGTCCTGGGATCAAGCCCTGCATCAGGCTCTCTGCTCAGCAGGGAGCCTGCTTCTCCCCCTCTCTCTCTGCCTGCCTCTCTGCCTGCTTGTGATCTCTCTCTCTGTGTCAAATAAATAAACAAAAAATAAATAAATAAAAATAAAAATAAAATAAAATAATATTTCATCTATTGCCAATACATAGACATTCTAATCGCAGATGTGGAAAGTTCATAGACATAACAAGAAAATGATCTTTATCTCTTCAGGTTCATGGTGGGAATATACATTTTTTTAAACAGTCCAAGAAATGCTAAAAAGCCAGTACCATAAAGAAAAATAATCAAATAATTCATAGGATAAAAAATCATTATTGAGGGGCGCCTGGGTGGCTCAGTGGGTTAAAGCCTCTGCCTTCGGCTCAGGTCATGATCCCAGGGTTCTGGGATGGAGCCCCACATCGAGCTCTCTGCTCAGCAGGGAGCCTGCTTCCTCCTCTCTCTCTGCCTGCCTCTCTGCCTGCTTGTGATCTCTGTCTGTCAACTAAATAAATAAAATCTTAAAAAAAAAAACCACTTAGGGTTCTTGATCTTTAAAAAAAAAAAATCATTATTGAATAGAGGTAGGAGGACACAGATGCTCACAGAGATCTATCCTGAGCTATAGTACAGAAGAGGGTATGTAAGGTACTAAAACAGCTTCCACAAATCTTTTCTGGCATCTCATTACAGACCTTATGACAAAGCCTCTTGTACATGTAGTGGCTCATAAGGGACCAACTTGTTGGCAATGCTTAGCAACAAGTCACTTCAAATACCTTCTGCTTGACAATGCCATCTGGCCCAGGATGTGTTGCCAGAAAAACCTGTTAACCAGTGTTCATCGATTCTCTCTCTCCTTTGATCCTGTCACTCAAATTTTAGCTAAATTTAAAAGTCAGAGGAAAATTTAATTGATATAGATCAACATACTACATATCAGAAATAGGTCTTTATTAAATTATTTTATTTTCTCAATGTTAAGTAACCTTTGAGTTTTTCTCTTTGTGACTCTGTATTAGTTTTTTAATGACCTACACATTTTGAAAGCATCTCTGCCTATATAAAATATTTCATTTTAGGTTATTAACTCCATAAAAAACAGGAACCGGTGAACTGGCATAGTAATGGATATATTCATAATAAAAGTAATGGCAAAATAGGATGTTGCAGTTAATACTAATTATCATTGGTTACTCTTATTAATATATCCTCTTTTGAGCCCCATCTGTAAACCAGGAACCAAATTTAATCCATCCAAAACTCTATTATGCATTCACTGGTAGACATATGGACAGGAAATAAAGGTCTCAGAGAATTAGTGAAACTTGCCCAACTTCATACAGACACTATTTTAAAGGATTAGGACTCAATTTATGGACTTCCTGTTTGTTTTTGGCTTATTCAGTAGTTTTCATGACCTTTTATAGTGAAAACAGAATTCTCTTACTTGGATTTTTTTTTTTTTTAATTAGAATGCATTTGAAGCAATATGTATTTTCTCAAAAACAATTTTGGCTATATCACAAAGAGGTTGGGAGAAAGTTGTATTATTAAGGACAGACTACGGTAGCAAACAGTCCCCTCCAAATCTTAATTTAACACAGTAATATTTTATCTCTCCTTCATTTTACCATCTAATCTGGGTTTTTGGTGGCAGGTGCTTAGCTTCACATGGACATTCACCTGAATGTCCATTCACATGGCTTTTTTCATCTAGAAACTCCACGCAGACCTTTCTCCAGCCTGAAAGACAGCAAGTGGATTCTCTATATCCAGACGGATGTATTGAAATCCATACTCCCCCACCTGTGTTTTTATGCATTTCAAAAATAAAAATAAAAATAATACTATAGGAATAAATCCAAATATAGTCCTAATGAGAAAATAGTGTTGGCTTAAAATAATTCACTATGTGTAGTTAGAAAATATATATAGACATATAGAAAATATGAGGCTATGGAAAGTTTGAAAACATAAGGATGAAAAAATAGGAAGCTGATAGAGTTATACTAATATCAGACAAAATACTGTTCAATGTACAATGCATTGTTAGAGATAAGGACATTTTAAGAAGACAGTTTAATTCAGTAGGAAGATATAATAATTCTAAACTTGTTGACAGCTAGAAACATATCTTTATAATCTAAGCAAAAGTTGGCAGGGATATAGGGATAGACATACCCCATCACAATGAATTATTTTCATATGTCCTTTTTAGTAACAAATAAGACAAAATATTCAGAAGGATATAGGAGATTTGAACAAGATTAACAAACAGTATGATGTACTTATTTAGAACAGAGCAAGCAACAATCAAATGAAGAATAGAGATAATTTTTCAAGTATGCAAAAATGTTTCACAATGGAGCTGAAGATGTTCTAGGTCATAATGCAAATTTCAATAATTTTAAAGGATTGTTGTCATAGAAAAACATTTTCTCTACTATAATAAAATCAAGCTAGAAAGTCTCAGAGGGTTAGAAAACTTATAGTTAGAAATAAAGACAATTATAAGTAACTCATGGGTCAAAAATGAAATAATATTTGAAATTTAAAAATATTCTAAACTGAGAGATAGTGAAAATAATACAGGCCAGAATTTGTTAATACAATAAATGCATTTCTTTGATGAAAGTGTATACATATAAATGAATTTAATAAGAACATTTGATTGGGGCACCTGGGTGGCTCAGCGGGTTAAAGCCTCTGCCTTTGGTTCAGGTCCTGGGATGGAGCCCTGCATCAGGCTCTCTGCTCGGCAGGGAGCCTGCTTCCCCCTCTCTCTCTGTCTGCTCCTTGCCTACTTGTGATCTCTGTCTGTCAAATAAATAAAATCTTTAAAATAAATAAAATCTTTAAAAAAAAATAAGAACACTTGATTATTAGTAAACTCAGTATTCTATCTTAAGAACTTAAAAAAAATTGCATACAAGTCTAAGAAAAATAGAAGAAAATAATAGATTCAGTTATTACACAAATTTAAGGTTGTTTTGACACTAAAATAAGGACAAAACAAAATATTGAAGAGAAAAATTGTATGAATATCTTGTTGATGCTGAAAAAACATTTGCTATAATTCAACACCAGTACATTTTTAAAAGCTTTATAAAACATATTTGCAAAAACTATCATAAGCATCATAGTAAATGGTAAAATTAGAATTGTTTTTCTTTAAGATGAGGATCAGATTGAGGATACTATTTAACATCCCTTTTTACAAAATTTTACTGGAGATTATAGATAACAAAGTAAGTTAAGAAGAAACAAAGGGTCTAAACTATGGAAAGAAATATACAAAACTATTATTAACAACAACATAATTATATCTGTAGACATTATTAGATTTAATATAGGGTTTAACAATTTTCTAGATAGAATTGATATATAAAAATTAATTTAGTTTTCTCCATCAGGTTATAAAATATTTTACTAAAATTAAATATTTCAGAAGATAGATTTATCAAAACAAAAATATAAGGTACAGTTTATGATCAAAACTTTAGGAAGAAAATTATAAAACTTTATGTAAGACACTAGAGAAGATGTAAATAAATAGAAACTGGGGTGAGGGGTGTCGGGCAAGGGTGGCGGGTTACATTATATGTTTATAAAAAATTTTAAAAAATTTTAAAAATCTACATATAGAAACTGTTTATGTACTGACACCTCAATAGTATAAAGGTGCCAGTTTCCCTCAACAATTTTTATGTACATTTGGGATGTGTGTGTGGGGGGGTGTGTGTGGGTGTGAATTGAGAAGAGATACTGTTTCAATTTTCTAAGGCTAATTACTATCCAAACATTCTTGAAAAGATAGTGTACATTAAAAGCTTTCAGAACAGATGCAGAGACATAAGAGGCCTGTGGAGAACTGTCTCCCAAAAAGGGTAATAAATGCTTTTCGGACAACTCACTAACCATTTATAGAGAAATAGGATTACACTCTCAACTCACAAATGATAATATTAGAAGTACTTTGAAGCCCTAAATGTGAAGAGTGACATTATAAAATTTTAGACAAAGGTAACATCATTATGAAAATGTGAAGGATATCTTAAACAAGATGCAAAAATTGTAAATTGTTATTTTGAAATATATGAAATTACAGGTATTCAACAGTTTCTATAAAACAAATGAAAATCTGTAATTCTTAAAAAACATAATTTGGAGTTTAATATAAAGAAAAAGATTGATACATCTGACTAAAGTAAAATGAATAATATTTGTTCCTCAATATTCACCACATAAAGAATAAAAACAAGCTATAAACCAGGAATAAATATTTGTTGTATATAGATGAACAAAACTTACAGGTATCCAGAATATATAAAGATCATTAAAAGATAAATTTTCAATAGAAAAATGAGCAAAGACAAACAGAAAAGGGAAATGTCAATATCCATATGAAAAGGTACTCAATCAGAGGATATCATTTTTCAGCAATGAATTGCTGTTTTACACCCACTAGCTTGATAAAAGTGAAAAGTCTGACTATATGGAAGATTGGCCAGGATGTGAAATAATAGGAGTTCCCATATATTGGCCAGTAGAAGTCTAAGTCAAAGCAATCATCCCAATCATCATACTTGAATAGAAAAAAAAAAAAAACATTAATACAATGAAATACAGTATAGGGTGAAATTAATGTCACTTACATGCCCTCAAAATGGATGGGACTCAAAGAACTCATGTTGTGCCAAAGAAGTAAGCCTCAGTGAAATAATAAAGTCTATTCCACTTATATAAAACTGGAAAACACTCAAGATAAAACAATATGTTGTCTAAGGAAACATACATTTGTAGTGAAGCTCTGTGCTTTTCTAAAAAACAAGGGAATGATTAATACAAGTTTCTGGAGAATCATTGTTTGGTGGGGAAAGAGGAGGAGGTACATGATGTAGGAATGACTCAGGGGGACCGCTCAGCTTATAGCATCTCAACATTGTCACTCAGCTATTAGATACACTGATGTACATTATTATCATTCTTTCAGTTTTTCATACATTTTACATGTTCTTCAGAATATATATTTCATGGAAAATTGTTTAAAGTTCAACTACTAGTTTAAAAGATCATCATCTTAAAGATCCTGTGAAAGCCTAAGCAATCCCATCACCAACCTATGAAGGTTTCAAAATGGGATGAGGTCTTAAACATTTATTTTTGTAAATCTTACCTACAAAGCCACTTGAAGATGAACTAAGAACCAAGAAGCAACACTGTAACAGAATTACGGTCTTAGTCACTATACAAATTGACCAAAAGGAAGATGCAGAGCCCTGCAGACATTTCCATGTGTCCAGACACTCAGGTTCTATTCATCCCAGGAGTCCCTGACTCACAATATCCCTGACTTTCTCCTCTCTTTTTCTTTTTTATTTCTACTGTTTAACTCAAATATAGTCTGCATTTTCGTGAACAGAGTGAGCAATTTAGTGTCTCAGGCCATGGTTGCCATGGCAGTGGTGTGTTTTGGACTAAGGACAACTAAAAGGTCAGTACTCCAAACTAACCATCCACCCCCTCTTCCTCTCATGGGACTATTAAGGTAGCTACTCCTACTTCTGGGAATTCTTGAGAAGTTCCAGGAGCAAAGGAAGGAGAGCAGAACTGAAAGTCAACAGACTTAGTCTTGGTTCAAGAATTGCTTATGACTTGCTTTGAGAAACCATTCACATTCTCTGGACTTCAACATCCTTATCAGTAAAAAAAGGGGGGGGG